>CM076583.1:943874509-944132172 GCA_034641835.2 Pinus albicaulis
TCATAGCTTGTTAGGAGACCCCTTTCCAACACCTATCCTCAACTTAAAAGTTGTGACCTGTGGCCCCTGTCAAACACACCTAATTCTACCTAGATAGCTAGGTTGCAAAGTCGCTTGGTCCCACAACATTTAATTTCATAATTTCAGTGGCTCCACTACCTTGCGATATGTACTACTCACTAAATATTAATTCTCAAGGTCACCTAATCACATGATTCTCGACCTTGTCTTTTGCAACCTGGTATTTTCTGCGACGTAACAACCGTGTTAGAACATTTAGCCACTAGGTAACATGGTTGCTAGGTCTCACCGTATGAGGGATTCTCATCCACGAACCTCCTTAGCTTGCAACCCAACGACCTCCAACCCCACATGTGCGACCTTTTTTATATGAACCTCTCTCCCTCATTTGTCATTCATTGGCTTATTGGAGTGCTTGAAGCAGGCAGTTTTGGCGACTTGATGGACACACAACTTATTCTCTTCAGTTAAGAAACTCTTCACCTACCCTGTAATCATTACTTATTCCTTGTGTCTTCTTCTCTTCATGTGACCCTTCACCTTTAACTCTAGAGAGGATTTACTTGCCTCAATGGGCCATTTCAAGACCAAGCCTTATCTTAAACCCTCCATCCCTTCGTTCATTCATCCATCGTCGTATTTTGAGTATTCCACGTATAATTTGATAAGTATCCCCTCACTCTCCACTCACCTCATGATCCCTTGTTCCCTTATCAGTCAAAAACAAGCCCTCACATCTCTTTTCCACTTGATTCGTGACTACACCACCCAAATTCTCCTAAGGGGCTAGGTCACCTTTCTAAAAAAATGTGATAGCCTCTAGCTTGCGACCCAACGACCTGAGTATGCCATTAACCTTACTAACGTTTGTAAAACCATAGGTCACGAGGTCACATAATCACGCAAGAAAGTTGACTTAGCCCTACGAGCTAGATATCTTGTGACTCAAAATTGGTTTGATCTATACATAACATCAACTCGGCAGAAGAGCACAACAATGAAGACTTCACAGATTGAAAATTTGGGTTAACTGATTTCAAAAATTATGTTCGAGAATCAACACCTACTTGTCTCACATCACGATCTAATCTTAGACGCAATTTTAGATGCTTGTCTCGAATAATTAGATTTCCTTATAATGCCATTTCAGATGTGTGTCTCAAATAATCATTTTTTCTTGGTTACATCCATCATACTAACTTGGAAAGGGTAGTGATGACCGACTCCACATTTCCTTCACTCACGACAAGTGGGATAGGATTTAAAGGGAGAAGACCCAGCATGTCCCAAGAAGCTAGATGTTAGCTCAGATATAGATAACCCTCCATATCCATGAACATAACCATACAGAGATATGTATATAGAGTGATATCCATTTTATGCATTTAGTGATGCGAGGTGAAGAGCCTATTCAAGTCCCAGATCAATATGATGCATAACTAGTATGAGAGTCATTAGTTCTGAAAGCCACACGAGTAGTTAAAGCCTAGCAAAAAACGCTCCTATGATCTTTAGTCGAAGCATAAGTGGGTAGGATTCTAGACCTATAGGTCTGTGATGTTATTGTTTCCTTTGTTGTTAGTCCATACTAATCTATAAAGTTAAGGCCAATTTCTCTTTTTATTTATTTGATGAATTTTATGGTTATTGATGATTTTTGGCAGCAGGGTGGAACTAAGAAGGTCAAAATTTTGACTCTATCATCAACGGATGCACCCATGCTCGTGGTTGTAGTTGGAGTAAACAAAGGATGATATAAGCCTGAAATGTCTATTGTTTCAAATGCAAGCTACACAACTAATTTCTTGATCCTGTTGAAAAGACATATAAAACTATTCTTACAAATCATATTATACTGCTTTTAGGCACAACATGTTTCCTTGGGACAATCAAGACAAAGCTCTCCGTGAAATAGAGTTCTTTTTAAACATCTATAAATAACCCATGCATTGTGCAAGAAAACACCAATGTAAAAATTATTCAGGATGAGAATATTTCTAAATTATGGATGACTGTTACAACTTATAATAAAGGTAGATAGCAATAATACTACCCCATAAATTGCAACGGCATGCCAAATACATGACATAACTAGGATACTGCATCTTTTCACTTATTTTAACTTAATATCAAACTCAACTTATTGAGATTTTGGTGGACCAAAAGCATTACTCTATGGGGAGGCATGATATAGGAGGATCTTGACACAATTTCGAAGGAGCACCATGTTGAAGATAAGCTCATTGAAGCTTAGTTTAAGGGTATCTCAAATATATATGAATGTAGGTGTTCTCATATTTGAATTTATTTATTTGTAAAATAGAAATTGATTTACGAGAGGATTCCTCAAAGTCGATTTCTAAATTCATGATGAAGTTGAGAGGCTTAAGGGATTTTCTCTCATCCCTTGAGTTTTGGATAAGGTCCTTGATAGGAGTATCTGAGAGATTTACTCTTCAAGAATCTCATAGAGCATGTTTTAAAGGAATTAGAGAGTTATTTTCTCCTTGGAGTAGGGATTTAAGGACTTTTCTTCTCCTTAGTTTTTGGACCTTTAAATCTATATAAAACCCTCCTATCTACTTTGTGTGATATGAGATTTTTGGAGGAGAGAGCTTGAGAGAGTTTTTCAAGAATTTTGTAAGAGCTTCATTTTGAGGAAGCATTGGAGAGCTTAAAGAGCTCAAGAGGTCTTTCAGAGGATTTTTTTGTTATGTACGAGTCTTGAACTCCTTTGTGTAGAATAAAAATCTAGGTTTTTCTTTCATGCTTAATATAACATTGTATACACTCCTCATTACATAAATACAATAGAAGTCTTATGCAACCAAATCACAAATAGAAGAAAATATAGATCAACGACTTATAAATCAACCTCTTCGAGAGGGAAACCTCCTTTATATTACATAAATGAACAATTCTTAGATGATTCAAATGAAAAAACCTCTTTTCTATATATAGGAGACTAAGGGGTCACAATGTAATCAGGGTTCTTCGAGATACTCTAAAATTTATTGATTTCGAAGCTGTCGAGTTCTTATTTCCATGACTGCTTTAGGTTCCAACATGATCTTTCCTTCCTTGTTAAGTTCTGGAAATATTGTTTGAACTGGGATCTTGTCACCTATAACCTTATTTATGTATGAAACATGGAAAATTGGGTGCACGCGGAAAGATGTAGGAAACTCCAATGTGTATTCCATAGTACCAATCTTTTGCAACATCTTGTAAGGACAATCATACTTTAGTGATAATTTATTATCCCTTTTAGTGTGTTTGAGGTACATTTGTTTGTATGGTTATAGCCTTAAAAACACTGAGTCGCCTACATAAAAACTTCTTTCGTTGTGATGTTGACCTTCCTATTGTTTTATTCAATTCTGTACCAAAGTGAGGTTATCCTTTAAAAGTTGGAGAACTTGTTGTTGATGCTCGATGTGATATTCCACTACTTGCATCTTATAATTTTCCTTTAAAGATGATCTCATGGATAGTGGATGATATCCATAAAGTGCCATAAATGGGGTCATTTTTGCTGCAGTATGGAAGGAAGTGTTATGCCACCATTTAGCCAAAGGTAACCACTTACCCATTGTGCATGTTTATCAGATACAAAACAAAAAATATATTCTTCCAAACATTTTTTGATTATCTCTATTTTCCCATCAGATTGAGGATGATAAGATGAGCTATGAGCTAATTGAGTAACCAGACAAGAAAATAATTTCGTCCAAAAATTTCCAGTGAAAATGGGATCTCTCTCACTTACAGTAATCTTTGGGTTTCCATGTAGCTTTTGGATTGTTTCCATAAATGTAGTAGAAATTGTAATAGATTTAAATGGATGAGATAATGCACAAAAGTGTGCATACTTGATAAGTCTATCAACTACCACCACAATGACAATCTGTCCTTTGGACTTGGGTAAACCTGTGATAAAACCAATTGAAAGTTCCCCCAACTTTGATTTGGAATGGATAAAGTTTGTAACGAAACCGAGGTATTAATTGTCTCAAATTTATTTTGTTGGAAAACCAAAAATTCTACCACAAAATTTTGAATAACAGATTTAAGGCCATCCCAAAAAATTCCTTCTTAACCCTGTGGTAAGTTTTTAAAAATCCTGAGTGCCCTCCTAAGGGAGAGGTGTGCAATTCTAGAAGAATATTTTATTTAAGTTGGGAATTCTCACCAAGGTATAAGCGATCATTTTACCATAATGAGTCATTTTTCCATCTAAATGTATCTGATGTACTGGGATCTTGCTGCAACTTTTGAATGAGTACTCACACTTCTTTGTCATTTTTCCATTCATCCCTTGCTTTGGTTATCCAATCTAGTTGTATAACAAAAATTACATAAAGAAATGCTTCCACGTCCTCATTCTTTCTTGAGATTGCATCTACAACAACATTTTGCTTCACTTTTTTTTAGATGATTTCAAAGTCGTAGCCCAACATCTTTGTGACCCATTTTTGTTGCTCTTTTGAAGTTAATTTTTATTCTAAAAAGTATTTAATACTATCATATTATTTTGTCAAATTTAATTCTCTCCATAACCTTACTCAGTAAGAAAGAAATTTATCGAGTGACTTAAAGAAAACCCTATTTTAATTTTTAAAAAAAAAATTATAAAATAATATAGTCTTACAGTAAAGCTGTGAATCTTAATAAACTAAAATTCACGATAGACCGTTTATTATACAAAACCAAAAAAATCAACAATTTATATAACAGAAAATCATGATACACAATTTAATACAAAATAATAAAAACTTATCGGATTTCAACTCTAATAAATAAAACGTGTTCTTTTATTTAGATTTGAATTTTGATAAAAAAAAAAAAAAAATTGAGAAAACTTATAGTTTAAAACCTAATGTATTTTTTTGATCAACATATTTATCCAACTAATTTTTTATAATTTTAAAACTTAATGTATTTTTGTGATCAACATATTTATCCAACTAATCTTTTCATGCAGCTGGACACACTTATGCCCAACTAGAGCCTTATTGATGCAGGGGCATTAGACACTAGCCAGCAATGTAGGAGGTTTGTCCTCATGTTGTGGCTAGGAGGGTTCGAAATCCTTGAATTGTAACATCTAGGTGTCAATACCTCAGCTGACTGTTTTTATTTAGATTAGTTAGGATTGGTAGAAGTCGAAGAGTTGGATTCGATCCATCTGTCAGTTCAGTTATTTGAATAAGTTGTAATTAGACCTTTGATTTTTGGAACGGTCCTCTCAGAGGAACCGAAGAGTCATATATTGATGTATATAAGTTGTATTCCTCGGATGCATTGAAAAAAAAAAAGGAGGGGAAGAGAGATTTCTGCAATAAAATCTGTGTGTTCACAATTTCTTCCAGTTGAATAATTTCTATACGCATTGGCCATAGAGTTGTTCGAATCCTTGATTGTGAAGAGATTGTTTAATTGTGAGGTGATTGAACTCTGTGCACATATAATTACTGGGTTGAACTGTTGTATAGATTCTGCATATCTCTTTCTACTGTTTCCCTTGAAATTGTTCAAACAGACTCTGTTGAATAAATCTCCACTCCTAGAAGAAGTCTGCATATTATTGTGGTCATTGAATTCTGGTTAAATGATAGAAGAATTCCCGCTTCATAACGAGACAAATTCGTTTTACTATCGGAACCCTGACCTGAGTTAAGGAACCAAAAGGATCGTGCAACCCCGAATGAACCTTGGTTAGTCACTATTCAAAAACCACGCGTGGATTTACAAAGGCGGATTTCCCATATCGCACCGCTTTTGGTGAGTAAGCGGTATTTTCTGATTGGGGAGCGATTCCATAGGTCTATCGACACGTGGCGAGGTAGACCCACGGAAAACCACCGTTGTTGTGCACCATCGCACGTTAAAGTTCATATCTGAAGGCTGAGCGATATGCGTATATGCCGTCGATCTGGAGACTTGCTATCTAACGGTGATCGCATGTTGGACTTGCACGAAGTTTAATAAGAGGTACAATGTATGTATTTCATTGAAATTCGCGATATATATATATATATATATATATATATATATATATATATATATATATATATATCTTAGATTTGAGAATATATTAAGGTCATTTATTTAAAGAGCGTCGGATATTAATACAATGTTTTGAAGGGTTAACCATTTGTTATAAGGTTCGGAGATAAATATATAAGCCAGGAGATATAATTTGACATTCGAAAGTAGTGGTTATATTTAATTGTCAATTTCTTTGAAATTGATAAATAAATTAAAAAGAAAATAAAGAACCAAGTGTGGGTAAATCAAGGGAAATGCTGACAGAGCAATTGTAGCAAACCAGCTCTCCGTAGGGGTCCGAATTCAGTTTTGTTGTCGTCATTTGTGGTATCAGAGCTATTGTTTTCAAGTTGTTTTTGTAGAGAGATGACATGGCAATCCGAATTGGTAGAGGTGTTGGCAGAAGGAGACCTGTTGCCAACGCAGAGGTGTTGGAGATTTTGTAGAGGTTCGAAGCCAGAGTGGATGTCATGGAGCAAAGACAGACCAGAGATCCTGAAGACATCAGCAAACCTAAAACAGAGGAAGCAGAAGAAAATGTTGAGATTCCTCCTGACATGAGGCTCCTTAGAACTGTTTTGGGGTCTGCAGTTAAGCCCAGAATTGAAGTGTCGAGTTATGCAGGGGGACTGAATCCAAAGGAACTGGTGGAATGGATAAATGAAATGAACAAATGCTTCGATTATGAAGAAATAAGTGAAGATAAAAAGGTCAAGTTTGCGGTGACAATGCTGAAAGGACATGCTGCACTTTGGTGGGATGGAGTGCAGGCAGAAAGGAGGAGAGTTGGCAAGCAACCTATCAAAATCTAGACCAGAATGATGGCTAAGTTAAAAGGTAAATTATTGCCTAGTGATTATCAGCTAACATTGTATAAGCAAATGCAGAACCTGAGACAGAGGTTGCTGACAGTAAAAGAATACACAGAGGAATTCTACAGAGTAAGTATAAGGGCTGGGCAATTCCAAGACACACCAGAGAAGACTGCCAGATATGTGAATGGTCTCAAGCTAGAGATCCAAGATGAGATTGGTCTTCTGTCTCCTAAGATAGTGGAAGAGGCCTATCAGATGGCCTTGAAAGCAGAGGAGAAACTCCTGAGGAAACAGTCTGCCAATAAGAGAGGTACTTTCCGTGGAAAGGGAAGTCAGGGTGGTAGAGGAAAGCCTACTGCACCCAGGGATGGAGCTAATAGTAGCTCACCTCAGAATGCATCTACAGAGGATGATGCAAGGGGCAGAAGGGGTTCTTACAGAGGAAAAGGAAGAGGAGGCAGAGACAGAGGCAGAGGTAGAGAGTTGAGGTGTTATAGATGTCAGCAAGTGGGACATAAGCACTATGAGTGTCCAGAGAATGTGGGTGCTGGTCCAAGAAATGCTGTTGTTTCCCAGGCTGGAGAAGAGGCAGAAATTGAAGAAGAAATTCTTCCAAAGAGGGGAGAATCCTTGGTGGTTAATAAGGTCCTGTTGAAGCCAGCCAAAGAGGCCACTGAGCCTGCACAAAGGAAGACTTTATTTAGGAGCATATGCAAAGTCCAAGGGAAATGCCGCCAGCTAGTCATTGATAGTGGCAGCACAAACAATCTGGTTTCCATTGAGGTAATAGAAAAGTTGAAGTTGAAGACAAGGGAGCATCCAACTCCCTACAGGGTGTCCTGGCTGCATAAAGGGCACCAGCTGGTTGTAAAAGAACAGTGTGAGATAGAGCTGCAAATGGGAAAATACAAAGATAAGGTCCTGTGTGATGTAATTCCCATGGATGTGTGTCACATACTGCTGGGTAGACCTTGGCAGTTTGACAGAGCAGCAGTGCATGATGGAAAGAAGAACACTTACAAGTTCTTCAAGGATGGGGTACATCATACATTGATACCCATGGAAGAAGGAGAGCCATCCAGCAGAGTGATTGATCCAAAGACCTTGTTGCTGAGTGGGAAGGAATATCTGCAGCAGATAGAAGAAGAAGAGGTAAGTTTTGCTTTAGTTTGCAAACCTAAAGTAGTTCTTACTTCTACAAAGATTTCTGATTTGCCAATAGAAATCCAAGAAATGTTAGATGATTATTGTGACATTATTGTGGATGATTTACCTGATGAGCTGCCACCTGTGAGAAAGATCAGCCATCAGATAGATTTTATCCCTGGTTCGAATCTTCCAAATAAGGCAGCCTACAGAATGACTCCCAAGGAAAATGAGGAAATCAGGAGACAAGTACAGGAATTGGTGGACAAGTGGCTGATCAGAGAAAGTTTGAGTCCATGTGCAGTACTAGCAGTATTAAGCCCAAAGAAATATGGAGGCTGGAGAATGTGTACTGATTCCAGAGCAATTAATAAAATAACAATCAGGTACAGATTCCCTTTGCCTAGAATTGAGGATTTAATGGATTGTTTGAGTGGTACTAAATATTTCTCAAAGATAGATTTAAAAAGTGGATACCATCATATTAGAATAAGAGAGGGTGATGAGTGGAAAACTGCCTTTAAAACAAATGAAGAAATGTATGAATGGATGGTAATGCCTTTTGGGTTGTCAAATGCACCTAGCACTTTTATGAGACTTATGAATGAAGTATTGAAAGAATTCATTGGTAAATTTATGATAGTATATTTGGATGATATATTAGTTTTCACCAGAACTAAAGAAGAACATTTAAGGCACCTTAATCATGTCTTGAAGAAGCTGCACCAAGAGAAACTGTTGATAAATTTGAAGAAATGCTCCTCCATGAAGGAAGATTTGGTGTATTTGGGTTTTTTTGTCTCTGTAGAAGGATTGAAGATGGGCCCAGAAAAGGTTAAGGCAATTTTGGAGTGGCCTTCACCCAGGAATGTCTTTAAGGTAAGAAGTTTCCATGGACTTGCTAGTTTTTACAGAAAGTTTATAAGAAACTTCAATAAGATCAATGCACCCATAATTGAGACAATAAAGAAGAGAAAACAACCATTTAAGTGGACTGCTGAAGCAGAAAGAAACTTTAAATTTTTTAAACAAAAGATAACTAAGAAGCATGTTTTGATTCTGCCTGATTTTACTAAACCATTCCAAGTAAAATGTGATGCCAGTGGAGAGGCCATTGGAGTTGTGTTGAGTCAGGATGATAGGCCTGCGGCATATTTCAGTGAAAAGCTTAATGACACCGGGAGAAAGTATTCCTCTTATGAGAAGGAGTTATATGCAATTGTTCAGGCATTGAAAAAGTGGAGACATTATTTGATGTCCAGGGAATTTGTATTATATTCTGACAATGATGCTTTGCAGTATATTGTACAGCAGCCCAAGTTGAAACATAAGCATGCTAAATGGGTTGATTATCTCTAAGGTTTTAATTTTGTTTTGAAACATATAAGTGGCCAAGCCAATAAAGTAGTTGATGCTTTGAGTAGGAGGCACATGTTTGTTCAAGAAACAAATTTTGAAGTTGTAGGATTTGATTTTCTCAAAGAATTGTATAAAACAAATCTAGATTTTAAAGAAGCATTTGAGGCATGTAGTAACCCTGTTTTAATAGATAGAAGCTAGTGGTTGGATTATTTCCTACAGGAGGACTTGTTATTCAGAAGAAGCCAACTGTGTGTACCAAAATTTTCCATGAGAGAAAATTTGATCAAAGAGAAGCATAGTGGTGGACTTGCTGGACACTTTGGTACTGATAAAACCTATGAGCACCTGAGTCATTTCTATTACTGGCCCAAGATGATAGCAGAAGTGGACAAGTTTGTGAAGAATTGAAAAATTTGTCAGTATGCTAAAGGAAGGAGCCAGAATGCAGGATTGTACACTCCCTTGCCTATTCCAGACAGGCCTTGGGACATGGTGAGTATGGATTTTGTTCTAGGATTTCCCAAGACTCAGAGAGGGAATGATGCAGTCTTTTTTGTGGTGGACAGATTCTCCAAAATGACACATTTTATTCCATGCTATAAAACTAGTGATGCCACCCATGTTGCTAACTTGTTTTTCAAGGAAGTTGTTAGATTGCATGGGTTTCCCAAGAGTATTGTTTCAGACAGAGACACCAGATTTGTGGGTCACTTTTGGAGGACATTGTGGAAGAAACTTGGTACCAAACTGAGTTTCAGCTCAGCTTATCATCCCCAAACTGATGGACAAACTGAGGTAGTGAATAGGAGTCTGGGAAATTTGTTGAGAAGTCTTGTAGGAGAGCATCCCAAGCAGTGGGATCATATTTTTCCCCAGGCATAATATGCATATAATGACTCACCAAACAGAAGCACAGGGCAGAGTCCATTCCATATTCTTTATGGAATGCACCCCAGAGGAATATCAGAGTTAAGAAATTTGGGAAAGACAGAGCTAAGGAGTGCAGATGGTGAGGAATTTGCTTCAGAAATCTAGGCCATACGTGAATAGGTGAAACAGCAACTACAAGGCAGCAGCATCAGCTACAAAAGCAGAGCAGGCTTGAGCAGAAAAGAAGTTCATTTTGAAGTAGGAGATCTGGTTTTGGCACACTTGAGAAAGGAGAGATTCCCAAAGAAGCAGTATAACAAACTAAAGTTCAAAAATATTGGGCCATGCAAGATACTTAGGAAGTTTTCTGCAAATGCTTATGATATTGAATTACCTCCTGATGTTAGATTATCTCCCATTTTTAATATTGCAGATTTGTACAAGTATGAAGATGATGGTGCAGAAGAAAGAGCAGCAGACAAGGAACAGATTGAGTGGAAGGAATAGCTACCTCCAGCACAACCATTGCAACCAGAGAAGATATTGGACAAAAGAGTGTTCAAAAGGACCAGAGAACAAGAGTACTTTCAGTACTTAATCAAATGGAAGGACAAGCCAGAGGAATATGCCACTTGGATGACTGAAGGAATGTTGCAGAAGATAGGCAGATTAGTGGAAGAGCTCATGGACAGGAGCCCATGAAGAAGATTTCCCTCAGGATTTTGATGCAGGGGCATTAGACACTAGCCAACAATGTAGGAGGTTTGTCCACATGTTGTGGCTAGGAGGGTTCGAAATCCTTGAATTGTAATAGCTAGGTGTCAATACCTCAGCTGACTGTTTTTTTTTAAATTAGTTAGGATTGGTAGAAGTCGAATAGTTGGATTCGACCCATCTGTGAGTTTAGTTATTTGAATAGGTTGTAATTAGACCTTTGATTTCTGGAACAGTCCTCTCAGAGGAACCGAAGAGTCATATATTTATGTATATAAGTTGTATTCCTCGGATGCATTGAAAAAAAAAAGAGGGGAAGAGAGATTTCTGCAATAAAATCTGTGTGTTCACAATTGCTTCCAGTTGAATAATTTCTATACGCATTAGCCATAGAGTTGTTCGAATCCTTGATTGTGAAGAGATTGTTTAATTGTGAGGTGATTGAACTTTGTGCACATATAATTACTGGGTTGAACTGTTGTATAGATTCTGCATATCTCTGTCTACTGTTTCCCTCGAAATTATTCGAACAAGCTCTATTGAATAAATCTCCACTCCTAGAAGATGTCTGCGTATTATTGTGGTCATTGAATTCTGGTTAAATGATAGAAGAATTCCCGCTTCATAACGAGACAAATTTGTTTTACTATCGGAACCCTGACCTGAGTTAAGGAACCAAAAGGATCGCGCAACCCCGGATGAACCTTGGTTAGTCACTGTTCAAAAACCACGCGTGGATTTACAAAGGCGGATTGCCCATATCGCACCGCTTTTGGTGAGTAAGCGGTATTTTCCGGTTGGGGAGCGATTCCATAGGTCTGTCGACACGTGGCGAGGTAGACCCACGGAAAACCACCGTTGTTGCACACCATCGTGCGTTAAAGTTCGTATCCGGAGGCCGAGTGATATGCGTATATGCCGTCAATCTGGGGACTTGCTATCTAACGGTGATCGCACACTGGACTTGCCCGAAGTTTAATAAGAGGTACAACGTATGTATTTCATTGAACTCCACGATGTATATATATATATATATATATATATATATATATATATATATATGGGCCCAAAATATATTAAGGTCATTTATTTAAAGAGCGTCGGATATTAATACAAAGTTCCGAAGGGTTAACCATTTGTTATAAGGTTCGAAGATAAATATATAAGCAGGGAGATATAATTTGACATTCGAAAGTAGTGGTTATATTTATTTGTCAATTTCTTTGAAATTGATAAATAAATTAAAAAGAAAATAAAGAACCACGTGGGGGTAAATCAAGGGAAATGTTGATAGAGTGATTGTAGCAAACCAGCTCTCCGTAGGGGTCTGAATTCAGTTTTGTTGCCGTCACTTATTCTTACCACCGTTTCCCTAGACGACGACCCAGACGAGGATGAGGAGGATCAAGATGCAATGATGGTTAATAACGTGGTCGTTTCCATCCCTGATGTCTATTACGACAACCGCTTTGTCGTTCATGGACTCACTGCCGTTGTCGATGTATTGTCCGTTCTTGCATCTCGGAGAGACCTTCAAGCGATGGCTGCTGCATCTTGGGAAAGAGAATTTCTCGACAACCCTTTAGCCGAATCGAAGCCGCTAAATGTCTACTCTGATCCGATCCAGAATGTTTCTGTTTTTCTCACTTGTGGCATTCCAATTCGCCACCCCCACCACCACCAGTGAAAACACTAGGGTCTTTCTTTCGGTCTCGTTCTTGTTCTCATTCTCGCCACCGTCTTGATGAGTGATGTGTGCATACCAATACATCGATGTTGATGTCATTCAAGAAACTTAGGCAACTCAAACAGCTGCATCCTCGTCATTCTTTGTTGCTACTTCAACATTTCAGAATTTCAGAATTTTGGTAAAATAATGTGTGTAATCAAGAGAGCAACTGTACATGTAATGAGTAATATTTTCAGTATTTCTATTACATTCATATAAATAAAAAAATTCTTGACGTTTTATTATTGGAGACTTACGTGGGAGATGGATTGATGTACCAAATTTAGAATTTATTTGGTTTTTTATAAATTTAAACACGAAATTGTTTCTCTGCCTATTTTCATGCCTATTGCTTTAGAGTGGTATTAAAACTTAAAGAAATGAATATAACGGAAACTCATCTCAACCGTTTGGTCGAATAATAATTTATAACAGCTTTGGGAGGATATATTGCTTAAATTCACTTATAAGCGAAGATATCCTTTGAATTCAAAAAACACTTTAAAAATTGGGATCTCAACTACTAAACCATGTTATAGTGAGAAAAATACAATATAATTAAATAAAAATGTTTTCTACAGTTTTAGAATAGAAAGTTGATTCCAATATTTTGGAATGGCGGGTTTGGCGTGCGGAATGGTGAAATTTTTTGAATTTTTTAGTTGTACATGAACGGGATCAAGAATCAATGTATTTCGAAATGAATGTCAGATCAGCAATAAAGTAGAGGACGAGATAAATCTTTGTCGTTTGTTGTGTTGTGGTTAATTATGAAATTCTCTTTTATTTGTTGTGTTGTGGTTAATTATGAAATCCTCTAAGCCAGGGAACGCTCAAGAGAACCTCGTCTGCGGTTAAAAGGGAAAGCTTAAGAGAACCTCATCTGCGGTTTTCGTTTTTAAATGCAGCCATTTGATCCCTGTTTAATGTAGTAAATATGGCAATTCATCATATGATGTTTAATATATGATATTTTAAATTTATTTTTAATTTTGTATTCGTTAATGAATTAATATAATTTAGTATTTTTTTAATATAAATTATATGATATATTTTTTTGGTCAAGTTAATTTTCTCTCTAATCTTATTAGTAAAAAGAAATTTAATGAGTGAATTAAAGACAAATTTATTTTTATTTTTAACACAAATTATATGATATATATTTTTTAGTCAAAGTTAATTCTCACTCACCGAGTAAGAAAGAGATTTACCAAATAACTAAAGAAAAATCTATTTTAATAAAAAAAAACAAATTATAAAATAATATAGTCTTATGATTAAGTTGTGAGTCTTAATAAACTAAAATTCATGATAAACCATTTATTATACCAAGCAAAACAATCAACAATTTATATAATAGAAAATCATGATTGATTTCAATTCTGATGAATAAAACTTGTTCCTTTATTTAGATTTGAATTTTGATAAATAAAAAATCTTTGAGCAAACTTATTTAAAACTTAATGTATTTTTGTGATCAACATATATATTTAACTAATCTTTTCATAAAGATGATGATTTTGTATAGTTATATACTTGGAAGTAAAAAAGAAAAAAATTATGCTGTGTGGGAAAATGTCCAATCAAACATGAAATTACACCATCATATACTTTCGAATGTCCAATCAAACATGAAATTACAACGCCATGTACTTTGTTGGTTAGCTTTTGTTAAAGGCACATGTTGTTTTATCTTGACACTGTCCTAGACGGTTACATGTATATTCTTAGGAAAGTAAGAAGGACGAAATTTGTTAAAGATAATTTGATTTTTTTTTAAAGATATTTTAATAAAAATTATTAAATTTTATAATTTTATTGAGAAAATTTTTAATAATTTTAATTTATATAATACATATTTAAAAATTTATATGAAAATTAGACTTCACATAAATTAGTATAATATAATTTTAAATAGTAATTAGGGTCTATTTATATATTTCTCTTTACTTATCCGAATGTCATGTCATTTTTATTTATATTGATCAAAATCTTCTATTAAAATTATTTATATGTAAGAAGGGTCACATGGAGTAGTAGTCCTTGCCCAGTTAAGGAAGCAAAACCAGTTTGATCTGTACATAACATTAACTGGGCAGAAGAGCACAGCAACATAGACCCGACATATTGAAAATTTTGGTTAAATCATTTCAAAAATTATGTTCGAGAATAAACACCTACTTGTCTCACATCACGATCTAATCTTAGATGCAATTTCAGATGCTTGTCCCAAATAATTAGATTTCCCTAATGCAATTTTCAGACGTGACTCCAATAATTATTTTTTCTTGGTTCCAGGGTACATCCATCATACTAACTTGGCAAGGGTAGTGATGACCAACTCCACATTTCCTTCACTCATGACAAGCAAGATAGGATTTAAAGGAAGAAGACCCAGCATGTCATAAGAAGCTAGATGTTAGCTCAAATAAAGATAACCCTCCATATCCATGATGTTGTGGAGAAAGAAAAAAAATGAGAAAGATAATAGGAGATATAACTGAATTGGAAACTGAACTGAAGGATAAAATCTTTTAGAGACTTTATCGATCAAATTCTCCGTGTCTACAAGCCTCTCGGGCCATCTCTTTTAACTTAGTCAATTTCGTTATTACAACTATATTTCGTTATTCAACCTACATTTTAGTTATTCTAACTACATAGGTAAATTTACAATATTCATTGTCACATTTTTAACAAACTCCACCTTGACAACAAATTGCCCATTCCTCATCTTTTCTGCAAGCCGAGAGAAGCAAGACACCATCTCAGCTTCTCTACTGTAACTGGCTTCGTGAATATATCTGCATGATTCTCCTATGTGCGGACCTTCTTGAGGACTACTTTGCCGCCTTCGATTACATGTCTCACAAAGTGATACCTTACATCGATGTGCTTGGTCTTGCTGTGATAGGTTGGATTTGTAACCAAATGAATAGCGCTCTGACTGTCACAAAACAAAGTCACTTTCTCCTGCGTCCTTCCAATCTCATCAAGCAGAACTTTTAACCAGATTGCCTCTTTGCAGGAATCTGAAGCAGCTATATACTCTGCTTAAGTAGTGGACAAAGCAATTGTCTCTTGAAGCTTTGACATCCAACTAATTATTCCACCTGCAAGAGCAAAAACATAACCTGTAGTAGACCTCCTTTTGTCCAAATCACCTGCATAATCATCATCCACATATCCGCAAACTATACCTTCACGACTATCAAAGCTGATGCAATGGTCACTTGTGCCTCTCAAATACCGAAGCACCCATTTCACTGCTCACCAATGTTCTTCCCCTAGATTTTCCATGAACCTGCTGACAACTCCAACTGCATGTGAAATGTCAGGTCTTGTAGATACCATCGCATACATTAAGTTGCCTACCGCATTTGCATATGGTACACGAGACATATACTGCTTTTCTTCATTAGTTCTAGGACTCAAATCCGAAGAAAGCGTAAAATGGGAAGCTAATGGAACATTAATAGGTTTCACATTGTTCATACCGAACTTTTCAAGTGTTTTCTCCACATACTTCTGTTGTGATAGCCAAAGCTTACCATTCTTCCTGTCTCGGTGTATCTCCATGCCCGAGATATGTTTTGACACTCCAAGATCCTTCATTTCAAACGTCCTAGACAGCTGAGCCTTTAACCTGCTGATTTCTTCCATGCTTTTGCTTGCAATAAGCATATCATCAACATACAACACCAAGATAATGAATATGCCATTGAAACTTTTGAAGTATACACAATGATCACACTCACTTCTGATAAAATTTCGGCTCATCATGAAGGAATCAAACTTTTTGTACCATTGCCTGGGCGACTGCCTTAGGCCATACAATGATTTCCTGAGCTTGCAAACTAATCTTCTGCTGCGACCTTGTACAAAACCTTCTAGCTAATCCATATAAATCTCTTCATCCAAATCACCATGAAGAAAGGTTGTTTTAACATCTAACTGTTCTAACTCAAGGTCAAGTAAAGCAGTTAGTGCTAACACAGTACGAATAGAAACAAGTTTAACTACTGGTGAAAAGATCTTATGAAAATCAATACATTCAACCTCAGAATACCATTTTGCAACTAGTCTTGCCTTATACCTTTCGATACTTCCATCAAATTTTCTCTTCAACTTGAAGACCCATTTGCACCCAACAACGCTTTTCCCTTCAGGAAGTTCTACAAGATCCCAGGTATTGTTCTTGGCTAAGGATTCCATTTCTTCTTCCATAGCCTTTTTCCAAATCTTACTATTTGCATCATCAATTGCTTCCTGATAACAAGATGGTTCCCCATCTTTAGTAATCAATGCAAATGATGAAGCAGAGTCTTCATACCTTTTTGGTGTTCTTCTTTCCCTTGTAGATCTTCTTAGAGTGACTGGTTGCTGACTGGATTCTGGAATTTCTCCAGTTTCCTTTGCTTCTCCACCTTTTTTAGAAGTCTCTCCTTCCTTTCGACTTTCTGAAAAAGGTACAGTCTCCAACTAAATCTGCTAACCTGGCAATACCTGCTTCTATTCAAATTTTTCAACATCTGATTTTAAAAGAGATGATTCATCAAATGTTACATCTCTACTAATGACTATCTTCCGTGAAGTAGGATCCCACAAACTATATCCCTTCACTAAATAATCATATCCAACAAAGACACAACATTTTGATTTTGGATCTAATTTTGAACGTTGATTTCTAGGAATAAGAACATAGGCATCACAACCAAAAATCTTCAAATGCGAATAATCACAAGACTGGCCCGACCAAACTTCTTCAGGAATTTGGTAGTTTATTGCAACCAAAGGTGATCTGTTAACTAAATAACGAGTAGTAGATACTGCTTCTGCCCACAACTCCTTTTGCAGATTAGCATTACCAATCATGCTTCTGGCTCTTTCCATAAGAGTCCGATTCATCCGTTCAGCAACACCATTCTACTGAGGAGTATAAACAGCATTTTTATGTCTAACTATCCCTTCATCCTTACAAAATTGTTAAAATTCTAAAGAGGTAAATTCACCGCCATTGTCAGTTCTTAAACATTTGGTTGATTTGCCTATTTTCTTTTCCACCATTGTTATAAATTGTTTAAACACATTAAACACATCAACTTTCTTTTTCAACATATAGACCCAAACTTTTCTGGAGAAATCATCAATAAAGGTTAAAATACAAGGCACCTCCATATGAGACAGTAGGAGATGGTCCCCACATATCAGAATGAATATAGTCCAAAATCTGCTTTCTATTATGATTGCCAGACTTGAATCTTTGTTTACATTGTTTGCTAAACACACAATATTTACAAAAATCCAACTTCGACGATTTCAAATCAGGAAGTAGCTTGCGGTTCATCAGTACCTAAAGACCTTTCTCGCTCATGTGACCCAACTGCTGATGCCATAGACGAGAACCTTCTTCTGCTTTATCTGACATGATTTCTGCTTCACTGACTTGAGTGCTTCCCTTGAGTCTGTACATGTTTCCAACCTTTTTAGCCTTCATAACAACCAAGGCTCTTTTCGAGACTTTTAGCACTCCATTCTGACATGTAAAGTTATAACCATTTGAATCCAAAACTCCCAAGGAATTCAAGCTTTTCTTTAGATCAGGTACATGCCTAACATCAGATAAGGTTTTAATTGTACCATCATACATTTTAATTTTCACATTTCCAATACCAACAGTCTGACAAGATGCATTATTTCCCATGAATACAGAATTACCATCTACAGTTTCATATGAGGAAAAATAATTCTGGTGCGGACTCATATGGTGAGAAGCACCAGAGTCTAATAGCCAATAGTCAGCATCTTGTGAGATATTACAAAAAAGGAGTGCTTCAACAATTAAAACATTATCATCCATACCTGAATCGACCTGATTTGCTTCCTTGTTGTTTCCTGCCTCCTTCTGTTTCCAACAATCCTTTTTGAGATGTCCTAGTTTGTTGCAGTACCAGCATTTTGATTTACTCTTCTTGCCGCCCTTTGACTTTGATCTGGAAGAACCTCTTGTCTTCTCCCCCCATTCCTTTGACCGACCTCTAGCTACCATGGCTTCAGGTGCAGAAGTCTCAATGCTAGATTGTCTTCGTACCTCTTCAGATAAAAGAGCACCCATGACAGATTCAAATTTTAATGAATCAGTAGCGCTCAAATTGACTAAGGTCACGAAGTGATCCCATGACTCTGGCAGGGAACACAACAAGGTTATTGTCTTGTCTTCTTCCTCCATCTTTACTTCCATATCAGACAACTGACAAATAAGTGTATTAAAAACATTTAAGTGATCTGCAATTTTTGTACCCTCCTTCATCCGAAGGTTGTACAGTTGTCTCTTTAAATAGATTCTGTTAGTCAAATATTTTTTCATATAGAGAGTTTCCAACTTCTTCCACAACCCCATAGTTGTACTCTCTCCAACAATATTGAAGAGTACTTTGTCTGCCAAACATAACCGAACGGTACTGAGAGCTCGGGCGTCCAAGTCCTCCCAGTCCGAATTTGACATGCATGCTAGTTTTTTAGCTACCCCATCTAATGCCTTGTGCAACCCTTGTTGCACCAGCAAATCCCTAACCTTCAGTTTCCACAAAGCAAAATTGTTTTTCCCGGTGAATTTCTCCACCTCAAATCTTGTGTTTGTCATTTTTGCCATTTCTTCCTCCTAGGGTTTCAGATTTCCCTTTTTCTACAAATAAAAAATTTCCACTCTTCTTCTAGGGTTTCAAGATTTCCCTTCTTGTTTATAGATTTTCTGAATGCTCAAGAAAAACCTACTCAGATTTTTAAAAATCAACAGATTTTCTGAATGCTCAAAAAAAAACCTTACTCAGATTTTTTTTTTTAAAAACAACAAATTTTCTAAATGCTCAGAAAAAAAAAACCTTACTAAAATTTTTAAAAAACAACAGATTTTCTTTCACACTTTCTTTTAAATCTGCTCCTCAAACTGTATTTAGATTTTTCCTGAAAACCTACTCAAATTTAAAAAAAAACAATAGATTTTCTTTCACACTTCTTTTAAATCTGCTCCTCAAACTGTATTCAGATTTTTCCTGAAACCCTACTCAAATTCTTTAATATGCTTGCACAGCCCAAAGAAGATTTTCCTTAAAAAAAAAATGATTTCTTCATACCTCTTTTCTGCAACCGTGGGTCTAACAATCGTTTTTTTGTTCTTTCTTAGCTGTTACAACCTTTGAAAATGGCGATTCAGACTCCTCCTTTCTTTCTCACAATGGCAGCGGAATCGTGCAACTCTTTCTCCGGCTTCTTGGCTGTTACAACCTCTGCAAAACAGCGATTCAGAATCTTCCTTTATTTATTTTTAGAATGCACATATTCCTTTTTATTGACAATCAACGACTCTTTCTGATCACTACAGATAGTGGGTCTTTGGCTTGTCGACTTCCTTTTTTTACCGCTCACGACTTCTCAATAGCTCCTTCTGATCGCTACAGACAGAGGGTCCTCCGGCTTGTCGAATTATTTTTACCACGCACGGCTCCTCCTCTCATGACGGATGGCCTCAATCTTTCACAGGTAGACAACACGATTTAATAGTGAACGCTGGCACAGTTCTCCTCTGATCGCCTCTGATACCACTTGTTGTGGAGAAAGACAAAAAACAAGAAAGATAATAGGAGATATAACTGAATTCGAAACTAAACTGAAGGATGATAAATTATCACCCAATTACTATGATCCTTACAAAGTGTCGCAAAATATTAGTACTATGGCATACAAATTGGAGTTTCCAATATCTTTCCAAAGGCACCTAGTTTTCCATGTTTCATTCTTAATTAAGGTTATGAGTGACAATATCCCAGTTCAAAGAATGTTGCCAGAATTGACGAAGAAGAAAAAATCATATTTAAGCATGAAGCAGTCACATAAACAAGAACTTGACAACTACAAAATCGATTAATTTCATAGTATCTCATTAAGTGGAATATCTTACCCGCTAAATATTCCACATGGGAGGATGCTACTTTTATACAGAAGCATCCATAACTACTCAAGCCTTGAGGACAACACTTTTTTGAAGGAGATGATCATCTTAGGTACTTATAATACTAGTGTATTCCCCTTATTGTTATTTTTAGTGTAGCCCCATATTGCTATTGTTGTGCCCATGTATCCCCATGTTTCTATTGTTGTTCCCCATAGAATCCCACTATTGTTATTTTTGTTGTTATTTTTGCTCCCTTACATTATTATTGTTATGTAGGATCTGATTATATTATGACCCCTTAGACTACTACATATACCAAGGAGATCTTATCATTTATATCATACAATAATTGTTCATTTATGTAATGTAAAGGAGGTTACCCCCTCGAAGAGGCTAATTTTTAAGTCGTTTATATATTTTTCTCTTTTATTTTCTGAGATGGTTGCATAACGACACACCTGAAAAGGATCATAGCTGATATATATATCGAAGATCTATTATAGCTATGCTGAAAATATTGAATGTTTTCATCCAATGTATATATATTATTGGATTTTTATATGTACAATATATGAAAAATCATCTTGCTGACCACTTCTATTTGCGCATCTATTTGGGGTTCAAAGGTGGTCAATATATTCAACTTGGAATCCATGATAGACCATAGACTATATCAAAATTTACTTAGAATATTATTCCCCCTATTTAAAATAATCATTTGAGGTAGCCAAAAATGAAACCCAACATGCTCATAGAATATAACTAATCAAAAACCGCAAAAAACACAAACATTACCATGCTTGGTGGAGGGAAAAACTTGACATGTATTACATGGATATTGACTCTCCGAACTTCTTTGGTGTAGGTAGAGGAGTGTACAACCTGTGCTTCTTAATGGTTAGTTTTATAATGATACAGGTAATGTGTGACGTGATATGTCAACTGACATCTTGTCAAAGATTTAGCCAACAAAAATACTACTACGGTATTTCTATTATATTATCCACACCAAAGTGCCATACCACCTAACTATAATATTACTCCCAAATAATCTTATAACGCTCTCTTGATGGAACACAAAGGTGGCCTAGATAACACAAGAGCGCATCGTAAAGATGGAAGTTTGGACCTTTTTTTTCCATGATCAACATTTGATATGTAAAAACAAATTCAGATTCATTGTTTTTTAATTGTGGCCACCCAGAGGTCTCATTCTTGTAGAGGTTAAGAATTATGATTAACACCAAAAATAGGGGTTGACTGAGGCACTTCACAATATGATTGATGTTTCCCTTCTTGTACTTGATGTTCAAGTGGAATTTTTCAGGTATGTGGACCAATTTTTATGCAGGTCATTTTGGAAGGCATGTGATCATTTTGGACAATTGTTTCCCTCCTCCCCATAACATAATTATTCCACTATGAACATGCCTATGTGATAGAGTACATATCCTTCTCATAGGTGGGGTATATTTATATAGTATTAGAGTGTTTCACTATGACATGCAACCAAATGTATTTTCTAAGTGAGGGCAATAACATAGTTTGAGGCATCTATCTTTATCTCAAATGGTTGTTGCAGGTCTATTAGGGTCAGGAGTGGTGCATAGTAGAGGCAATGTTTTAGATACTTGAATGTTTTTTGTTGTGAACTAGGCTAAGAAAAAATTGTCTTAGATCCAAGCTTGCTGACTTGAATTAATGGCTTAACTAATAGAAAATAAATTGAACATGAAAATTTAATCGAAATTAATAAGGCCCAAGAAGCTACATAGCTCCACCATAGCCAATATATATGGCCAATCGTAAGTGATTTGGATTTTGGTTGGGTCCATATGCACTCATTTTCTTCCATGGCGTATCCCAAATATCTTTTTTTATGCCAAATAAACATTTATCCAAATTGGTATACAACTTGTGTTTTCATAGGGTGCTAAGGACTCGCTGAATGTGATAAAGTGTTCTTCCTAGGTTCTACTAAAAGTGAATGATCATAGGATATCATGCATCATATTTATGAAATTTTTTGGAGTTTTATCCAAGTCAAAGAGCATGAAAAACCACTCAAAAAGGCCTTATTTATTTTTGAAGGTTGTCTTCCATACATTGGTCTGTTCAATTTAAACCTAGTGGTAGCCTAAATTCAAATCAATATTACTAAAGAACTTGACACCATTACGTTGATTAAGAATATTGTTAATTAATGAGCTTGGGTATTCATTCTTGATAATGATTTTGTTCGAATCTATATAACCAATACAAAGCCTCCATGTCCCATATTTATTCTACACTAACAAAAATGGAGTCCCACAAGGTGAGGAGCTCAGTCAAATGTGGCCATTTTCTATGAGCTCGTGAACTTGACATTTATTTCCTTATTCTCCAAGAGACAATGTATATATATATATATATATATGGTGCCATTAAGTAATGGGACACTGAGTAACAATTCAAATTGAGTGCATTACCTAGAAAAGCAAAAGAATCCTTATAAGTGAAACAAAAATATATTTGTATTCTTATACAATGTGTTTCACCTGCTTTTATTGTGTAGAGGGCCCCATGTTGAGGTTGTGATGGTTGTAATGACCTTCCTTTCACTTTCTTCCTTGTACTTTGAGATATTACCTCCCAACATTATTTTTTTTAGTTCAGTGAAATTTCAATAGTCGAAACCACCTTTAGTACCCTATAGAGATGACCTCCTAGAGTAATGGGCTGGGATTCATAAACAACTTGATGTTTCCACATATAAGGTTTTCCTAAAAGAATATCAAAAATTTTGAGTGGGGAAACATCACATAATACCTTATATTTGAAGGGCTTGATATCATAGGATAGGTGATATTGTTGGATGACATGGATGTCTCATTCTTATATTAACCAACCAATGGTGTACGACTGGGATTGTGGAATTATTGAAAGATTCAATATCTTGATGACCCCGTTTGAGATTAGGTTCTTCTGCTCCCATTGTCAACAATGAAATGTAGTGGGCTCCCCTTAACCCACATCATCTAGGTTGTACAAGGAATGAAATGAAATATATCAAAGGAAATAACACACATAGAGAGGAATATAAAAAGATTGTAACGATATAGTGAAAACACGACTTCTTTTAATAAAAAAAATATTAGAATATTGTAGAACACAAAATAGGCTCTATATTGGTGGTATCCATATCTAGAGAGAGAGAGAGAGAGAGAGAGAGAGAGATCACATTTACATGCATTCACAAAAAGTTATTACAGGAGGGAAAAAGGATGAACTTTTAATATAGATAAAGAAACCTAACCCTAGAGGATTAAGGATCAAAAGGTTTATGGACCTCAATGTGGTTAGTTGGTACATCAAATTCCTCTAAGAGGCATGGCTTTTGCATATAGTATACACTCTTCATTTTGGGCACATAGTTGCTTATTGGAAAAAACTATTTGAGGACCACAACTTATGACTATGGCTAGGGTATTCCATGGGAACCATAGCCCCAAAAATCACCAAAAAACATCATTTACTACCTAAAAACAACCCCATATTTTTGGGACCCAAAAATCCATAAAAAAACTACCAAGAAGATAGAGAACTATTGAGTTAGTGGAACACATTAGTGAAATTGATATCCACTTCGATCACCACATTTGTGAATGGAAGAGGCACAAACCTTCCTTATCTACTTTGAGTGTTTTTGGTTATATCTTTGCAATTGTGATTAGAGTATTGTGTTATGCATCAATGTTACGATTTACTTTGTTCTTTTATAAATAATATGAGCTAGAGCCCATTTATTTTTCTTTAATATCAACCAACAATGATTGTTTCAAGCAAAATTCATTAGCGTTGTGCCAGTGAATTTTGTGGAACGTGCCACTTTCTAGTGTTTTTTTTCAAATTCTCATCACCTAGCTTATTTTCTTGTGATATGTGTTGCTTATATTAAGGTTGGCTCTCCTTGCTCTATCCCTTGTTTTATAAGTTATGGATTCCTTCTATAGAATTTGTTAAAATTTATTTTTAGACTTGAAATATCACTTTTTCCTTTCCTTCAATATTTTCTCAATTTTTATAGCATATTAATAAGTATCTCCCAGTGAGGAGATGTACAAGAAATCCATCTTTTTTTGGATTTACCTTTGTACTCCACTTTGTTACTTTAGAACTAGGTTCCTCTCAGATTCACTAGAACTCAATTTTTAGTGAAGGCATAGGAAATATTAGTCTTTTTTTATATTGTCTTGTCTTTCTCCTCTCATAGAGTTATACATATTGTGTACTGGTAATCGTTGTTCCCTATAAGGTAGAGTTCATCCTTGAGGGCATCAGCAAAATTTTCCTAAGTTGGTCCTATCATGAATATCACATATTCATCTTCTCAATGTCTCTCTTAGTAATAGTCCCACCAATATTTGACATGGGGAGTGGCTTTAAGGAGCACAAAAGTGATATTTTCATTGTCATAATTTTCTTGGATAGAGTAATAGCCCTTTAACATATTGAGACATTTATTGAAATAATATATATATGTGTGTGTGTGTGTGTGTGTGTGTGTGTGTGTGTGTGTGTGTGTGGATTTAAAATAATGGAATATCATAATTAAATTTTACCTTGAAGGGTATCACACCTCTAAGATTACCACATGTTAAAGGTGTCTCCAACACTTTTGGTAGTGATTGAAGGATCCAGGAAAAATTGTTCATCACATTATTTTTATGTCATGTGGGTGCTTCATCAGGTAACAACTTGATAATATCTCTTCCTCCATCACCTCTCTTTTTTTTCGCCATTGGAGGTCACTTGAGTTGGTGAGAATGAATATTCCTCAGTGAAACTAGTTTGATACCTGAGTCTTTGTACATTGACATTTTTGGGGGCATGCACTAAAAAACAACAAGGATCAATTTTTTATCATACATTTATGTGGGTCGTATAAAGAATATAATGAAAGGCAAGAGAGGAAATTAAATACAAACAAAAGCAAACAAAATTGAGAGCATATTAATATGGCGAAAGCTCAACTTTTATTAATAAATAACATGGTAGAATAATGTAGAACCAAAACTTACTAGAATAGTGGTAGCTTATCTTTGAAAGGAGAGTGATGAAATTTACACTCATTCATAAAAAATAGCACAAGAGGTTGAAATAATGGCCTTTTAACATAAATAAAGAACCCTAGAGGTCCAAAACCCTAACTCTACAATATGAAGCACCAAAAGGTTTATTGGCCATGCAATACTTGGATAGCATACCAATTTCTTGTGGGTGAAAATTTTACATACAAAGTTTATTTAGGGTGCATAGTAGCTCGTTGGAGAGAACTATCTAAGCATTACAACCTTTTTTTAGGGCCAAATAATTCCATGGAAACCTAGTTGTCTCATTGGACAGAAAACATTGTGAAGGGCTTCAAAAAAATATCTGAATTTTATGACCTGAAAAGCCATACAAAAATTTCGAAGAAGATAAAAAGTTATTGAGTCAATTGAAGAGGTGGATGGCCACTAATATCCACCTAGATCAATTTGAATTTTGATAACATGATCAACAATTATCAACATTGTAAAACTATGGGCAAATTAGAGTGAAACATGGTTGACCATAGTCAAATATGGTCATATATAATCTACATAATCAAACATGAATGAATGGGTCAAATGTGGTCATACATAATCTACATTGTTAAACATGGTCAACTATGGTCAACCATAGCTCGACTGGAAAACTATAGTGAAACTTGATCAAGTATGGTTAACCATAATTAAGTGGTAATCACGAGTCAATCATGTTCAACCATACTCAAGTAGACAACCATGATCAACCATGGTAACCCAAATTTAATGATAGCTTCATAGTAATAAATGATAATAAAACCCATCAACCATAACTTTAAAGAAACAACCATAATAAACCATAGTAAATTATAACTTCACTATACTAAATAATAATAAACCAATCAAGCTAAGTGGGGTAGCAAGCTAAGTGGGCTTGATTGTGGGGAAAACTCCACAGTTAAGCATGCTTGAGCCAGAGGAGTTCTGGGATAGGTGACCTCCTGAGAAGTCCTGGTTACCGAGTGAAAGCCCTAGAAGTGATGATTGACGCTATGTGATTCATTTCACTAGTTTCAATGCCACTTCTTCACCCCTGTGAGCATCACCCGATGCAATGAGTGCTAAGTGGACTATTCAAAAATCATGAGAAATTAGTCAGTTACGACTAGCTCTCATAGAAATGGTCATAGATGAATGACTAAATTAATGCAGTTGAATCCCAAAAAGATATCTAAAATGATGCACTGCGGAAACCCATCATACTTAAAATACTAAGAGTAAAGGGATCTCTTCTTGAATGGTTCATGAGGCACAATAGTTGCTAAGGTTTTGAAAATGGGGTAGCAAGCTAAGTGGGCTTGATTGTGGGGAAAACTCCACAGTTAAGCGCGCTTGAGCCAGAGGAGTTTTGAGATGGGTGACCTCCCGAGAAGTCCTGGTTACCGAGTGCAAGCCCTGGAAGTGATGATTGATGCTATGTGATTCATTTCACTAGTTTCAATCCCACTTCTTCGCCCCTGTGAGCATCACTCGATGCAATGAGTGCTAAGTGGACTATTCAAAAATCATGAGAAATTAGTCAGTTATGACTACCTCTCATAGAAATGGTCATAGATGAATGACTAAATTAAAGCAGTTGAATCCCAAAAAGATATCTAATATAATGCAATACGGAAACCCCTCATACTTAAAATACTAAGAGTAAAGGGATCTCTTCTTGAATGGTTCATGAGGCACAATAGTTGCTAAGGTTTTACAAATGGGGTAGCAAGGTAAGTGGGCTTGATTGTGGGGAAAACTCCACAGTTAAGCGTGCTTGAGCCAGAGGAGTTCTGGGATGGGTGACCTCCCGAGAATTCCTCGTTACCGGGTGCAAGCCCCGGAAGTGATGATTGACGCTATGTGATTCATTTCACTAGTTTCAATTCCACTTCTTCACCCCTGTGAGCATCACCCGATGCAATGATTGCTACGTGGACTATTCAAAAATCATGAGAAATTAGTCAGTTATGACTACCTCTCATAGAAATGGTCATAGATGAATGACTAAATTAACACAGTTGAATCCCAAAAAGATATCTAATAATAAACCCTCATCTATAATAACTTCATGATATTTTTTTAAAATGTAGGAAAAACAACTATAATCAATTATTGTATGCTAATACTCCCGACTCATTTATGGAAGCACTCTCCTCTAGGGCGTTACAACTTAAAAATAAAATATTTGAATCATGAATGGCTAGTGGTAACATTGCAATTGAATCATGAACTATGAGTCATATTGTAGCAGTTGAGGTAATTCAAACAAATTTACTTAGGATATTCAAACCAATACGAGGTAGTTTTCGAGTACCATATCAAGTGCATTTCATGATGCAAAAATTAAATGTCCTATCATGTGCAGAAATGACCATTAGAGAATTGGATGTCCTATGGTCATGTGCATAAATGACTATTAGAGGTGTTATATTGTTTACTGCATCAATCATGCTGAGGAACAATGAATATGAAGTTTAACTAAAATGCATCCTATTTTACAAATTCAAGCTCATTTCTAGCTCAGAAGAACACCAATGTTATGCAATAATTTTACTATTTTAAATTGGTTTTGACGAACCTTTTCAAGATATGTTTTCTTTCCAAATAAATTAGAATTGTATGCCATGTGCAAAACTAAAGAAATAAATTAATATTAAATAACTTCGAATATATATTATTAAATATAAATAATATCAATAAAAATGGGAAATTTGAAATATTTCATACACTTATCAAATGCATGTAACTTTCTGGTGAAAATGGGGTAGAATTTGCCAACATGTTTTATGTTGGGTACCCATGATGTCACCACAAAAGTACTTTTCCCTAGTGAGAATGGAGCAAAATTTGCTTTTCCCTAAATTTTGAATAACACAGACATGTTGGATAGCCATGATACCTCGAAGTAATTTCCTTTGTAAAAGATGTTGATGGTTGGTTAAGTATGGAAGGTTAAGCCAAAAATGTATAATCAATAATGTGTGTTTATGAGAGATTGTTGCATATATTATAATATTTTATAAATTATTATTTTATTTAAAAGAAAATTAGAAAGCTTTAAATAATTATATAGAATTAATAATATTTTATAATTATTATTACGCTGTAGGTGTCTTTATTTGAAAATGATTCCCCTGTTGCCTACCTGTCATTCGTTTGCACCCTTAGATCTTTTGTTAGACAATTAAAATATCTTCACACGTTGATTTGAATTAGGTATGATTTGGCGAGGTGGCAACATATCCGGAATTGATTAGTAAAGCTTGGATCTAACCGCCCGCATTGAGCAAAGTTAGTTAATGGCACGAGCATTAACCTTCCTCACTCCCCCACTCGAATTAGCCTTGCAATCCTGTGCCTTTCTTTGCGTTCTTAACTCCCAGAGCAAAGAGCGAAGAAACTATGCATTTGAAATTAGTTTTATGAATAAATATTGAGGTGTGCAAAAGAAAATAAATATTTTTCTAGTGGGAGATGGCATAAATGGCACTGTCATCACCTGCAATAGAAGCTTTGTGGACGGATGTACTACTTACTTCTCTGCAACAATTGGTAAGCATGGACTACTTATTGCTCTGCAACAATCAATAAGCTGCTTTACTAGTTTCTTTTTTCTCGTTAATTTGTTATTTTTTTTTTTTTAAGGTCAATGCCTGTTCGTATGACCCTGGTAATTTCAATTTAGCATAGGAATGGGTTATTTTAATTTTTTTTCCACGAATCTTTACATCTCCTGGTTGTCGCCCTATGATTGCGATTACTCCGGTAATTGGGCAAGAATTTCTTGCTCGGGATATCACTTTCGAGAACACGAGAGGCTAAAAAAAAGTGACAACAAATTTGAAAACAACTAAAAAGTGAGGAGTATATAATATGTTCTGTATTCGTGTCATTTACATAATTGTTTTTCCAAACTCCTTTATTGCATTTATTCCTCGCTAATGTCGAGTGTCGCATTCGATTGCAATGCAACAATATGTAATCTGCATTTTGGTTCGTGTCATTTACATAATTGTTTCTCCAAACTTATTAAATGAATTAATTCTTGGCTAATGTCAAATGTAGTATTTGAAGTATTCCATTGCAATGCAACAATATGTAATGTGCATTCTGGCCTTTGATGAGACACAAATTCAAACCTATTCATTCTTTCTTTACCTTCCGTGTCTGAGATTTTTTTATTTCTTTCCTGACCTTCATGTCAAAACTTATTGAACACCATAATCGTCTAAATCTTTTAATAAGAGTAACCTGCTAAAAGAATTGTGGTTTTAGTTAGTGAGCTCGACTGAAACGAATGAATGGTAAATGAGATTCAAATAAATTCTATTTTAGTAACTTTTTTAATTTTCATTTTTGTCTGTAGCCACGAGAGGTATGGCTAGCTAATACGTTAATGGTTTTTAGAAAAAAATCATAAATTTGTGATGTGGTAAAATTCTGGAATGCTTGGGAATGGGAATGCTAGGTCACTGGAATGTTTACTTAGGTTTTTTCAAATTTACTTTTATGTTGATTAAAATTCATATTTGACAAAAATAGAACTCCCATGATAGTCTTTAACATCTTGATGATTTTTTGAGAAAAGAACGTGATCATTTCTTGGAGTGATAAGGTAGTTTCAACCATATTTCATGTATTTCAAGAAATATTTATCATTATTTTATTAATAAATATATTTTTAAATGTATGAACTTATTATACTCTCATTTGAAAGCAATATTCCAGAAGTTTGTTCTTGGAAAAGGTCATAAATAAATTATGAAAATATTATTTGCACTCTTGACTTTCAAGTTTCAAATGAATTCTATTTTGGTACTTCTGTTAATTTTCATTTTTGTCTGCAGCCATATCTTTCTTGACAAAATGATGTGCAAATAAATTTCTAAAACAAGAATATATAATGACTTGAATTTTACATTCTGCACTATCCATTACTTATGTATTTCTCATAATGTTTATTTATTTATTATGTTGTATTACTTATTTCTTATATGATATTATTTCTTATGTTGATGTCTTAAGACGTTTCTTTTGCAACATGTGGTGCAATTGCTAGTTTTAATATTATTAATTATTATTATAATATTTTATAATATAGCAATATTACTATATTATTTTACTATCATTAATTATTATTTCAATATTATTAATTATTGATAATGATGATGGTGGTGGTTAATGTCTATTGAGACCAAATTTGGTCTATAGGACCTATAATTTTCTTAGTTCTTAATTGTAAGGCTTCTCGTATTTTTTTCTTTAGGAGATTGGTGTTGTAGCTTTCTTTTTCTTCTTTATGGTCTTCCAACTTTCTTTATCTTTCTCCTCGTTCATCTCTTCGATTCTTGAAACACTAGTGTCTTATCTTTGGGATACGGGAGATACGCTTTTTTACTACCAAATGAAGATTTATTTTTTGCATGATATTCGAATCCTCATAATTGTTGATGCTTGAGGGGTTGTAGAGTTTGTTTTTTGTTGTTGAGTAGGGCTTTCCCCCTCCTTGCATTGAGGTTTGTTTTTTTCTTGCATGATTTCTTGTGATTCAAAGTTTTTGCAGAGTATTCTTCTTTGATAAGAGTGTAATGTTCCTTTTTGTGCTACTTCCCACCATGTAGATCTATGGTGATTCTTTCTAACGAAATTTTTTTGGGGAGACTTTTGGGCAATTTTTTTGCTAGATGGTATGTCTCAAAGTAGGGATCGACATCGAAGATGACACTTTCATAGTCGAGTTTCGGTTCTATACATAGTCTTTGCTTGTTAGGATTATTTAGGTGGGAATCCGACGCTTTAAAATCCATTTCTACACGGGTGCATGCATAGGTGGTTTTGACATATTTCTCTGTTTCTAGGAACACGTAGTAAAATTTCCCAATTGCATTTCCAATGGCTTTTAGTGAGGAGAGATTCCGGAGATGCAAAAGGTAGATTTGGCAATATGACTCAAACTGCGTCTGAGTTTATAAGTGTTGTTGAGGGATCGAATGATGGGTTCCATGGCTTCATGAATAGGCCCAAGTTTTCCAAAAACCAAGGGCGGAATCTAAAATGCATTGAATGCTTTCGGATTTTTCAAAATCTACTATAAAGAAACCCTTAGCACTGGGGTAGATATTAATGTCTTCGAAATGAGAGAGGCTTCCATACCTTCGAGATCCAACTATGGAGAGCGCATTGCCTGTGACAAAGCCATTAAACCAACATATTAAGGCCAAAAGCTATTATTATAATATTATTATTAAAATTATATATTTATTGATATTAATATTAATGTTAAATTTATATCTAATGGTCTTTAATGCTACTTTTTTGAAAAGTTTTACTGCTTTATTTTTTAAGATTTAATCTCTTTAAAAATATAAGTGTTTTTAGGTTTTTTTTAGCGTGTTAAATAACACAAATCAAGGTTTCATCTCAAATTTTTTTCAGCCAAAAAATCTACAAAAAAATTCCAAATAATCACATTAAAAACAACTCCTATTTATATCATTGAAAATTTATTAACATTTATATATAATTAATATAAACGTATTGATATATATCAACCATATTTATTTATTAATATAATTTTACTACTCTACCTATATCAAAATCTTATATCAAACTTTTAATCCGACATTATGCGAGTTATTCCCTAGTGAGAATGGAGCAGAATTTGCTTTTTCCCTAAATTTTGAATAACACTGGACATGTTGGATAGCCATGATACCTCGAAGTAATTTCCTTTGTAAAAGATGGTGATGGTTGGTTAAGTATGGAAGGTTAAGCCAAAAATATATAATCAATAATGTATGTGTTTATGAAAGATTGTTGCATATGTTATTATAATATTTTATAAATTATTATTTTATTTAAAAGAAAATTGGAAAGCTTTAAATAAATATATAGAATTAATAATATTTTATAATATAGTAATTATTAATTTAATATTATTAATTATTATTATAATATTTTATAATATAGCAATATTATTATATTATTTTAATATTATTAATTATTACTATACTATTTTATAATATAACAATTATTATTTTAATATTATTAATTATTGTTATAATATTTTATAATATAATAATAATTATTTCAATATTATTTATTATTATTATTATATTTTATAATATAGTAATTATTATTTTAATATTATTAATTATTGATGATGATGATGATGGTGGTTAACGTCCACTGAGACTAAATTTGGTCTATGGGACCTATAATTTTCTTAGTTCTTCATTGTAAGGCTTCTTGTCTTTCTTGGGGAGATTGGTGTTGTAGCTTTCTTTTTCTTCTTTAGGGTCTTCCAACTTCCTTTATCTTGCCCCTCCTTCATCTTTTCTGATTTTTGGGACACTAGTGTTTTATCTTTGGGATCTGAGAGATCTGCTTTGCTGCCAAATGAAGATTTATTTTGCGCGGTATTCGAATCCTCATAATTGTTGATGCTTGAGGGGTTGTAGAGTTCATTTTTTTTGTTGTTGGGCGGGACTTTCCCCCTGCTTGTCTTGAGGGTTGTTTCTTTATTGCATGATTTCTTGCGATTTAGAGTTTTTTGGAGAGTATTCTTCCTTGATGACAGTGTAATGTTCCTTTTGTGCGCCTTCCCACCATGTAGATCTATGGTGATTCTTTCTAGCAGAATTTTTGGGGGAGACTTTTGGGCAATTTTACTAGATGGCCTGTCTCAAAGCAGGATCGACATCAGAAGAGGACACTTTCATTGTTGAGTTTCTAGTTCCATACATAGTCTTTGCTTGTTAGGATTATTTCAGCTGGGAATCTGACACTTAAGTCCATTTCTACACATGTGTGTGCATAGGTGGTTTTGACATATTCCTCTATTTCTGGGCACCTGCAGTAAAAGTTCCCAATTTCATTATTTCCCAATTTCATTTCCAATGGCTTTTAGCAAGGAGAGATTCCAGAGATGCAAAGGTAGGTTTGGCAATTTGACCCGAACTGGTCTTGAGTTTATGACTATTGTTGATGGATCGAATGATGGGTTCCATGGCTTCATGAATAGGCTCGAGTTTTCCCAAAAACAAGGGACATAATCTAAAATGCATTCTCTCCTTTCAGATTTTTCAAAATCTACTATAAAGAAACCCTTAGCACAAAGGTAGATATTAATGTCTTCAGAAATGAGAGGCTTCCATATATCTAGTAGTCTTTGATGCTACTTTTTGAAAAGTTTTCTGTTTTATTTTTAAGATTTAATCTTTTTAAAATATAAGTGTTTTAAGTTTTTTTTAGAGTGTTGAATAACACAAATCAAGATTTCATCTCAAACTTTTTTCAATTTCAAATAATCACATTAAAAACAACTCCTATTTATATCATTGAAATTTATTAACATTTGTATATAATTAATATAAACTTATTGGTATATATCAACCATATTTATTTATTAATATAATTTTGCTACCATCCCTATATCAAAATCTTATATCAAACTTTTAATCCGACATTATGCGAGTTATATTGAAAAAGAATGCCTTGTTGAAACTCGGTTTGGGTGAAGCAAGTTTCTTTCTCAATTTTAAAATTGGGCATTTTTCTCTTAAACTTATACATTTATACATGTCATATCAAATCAGTCCAACAATATGATACCATTTCACTTCGTTGTGGACGGTATACGAACCAATAATTTCCACTTGATATAAACTCTGTATGCTTTGTTCATCGGAATATTACCAAACGATGAATGCCTAAGCTCGTCCTACATCACGCCACAAGTCCTCGGCGGTTTGCCGTCAACATCGCTCACAACCATCCCAACGGCAACTCGGCGGACTTCAAAAGGTCTTTAAGTTCCTTTTAAATTTGAATTCAAATGAATAAATATGCCAGCAGGTACACACGAGAAACGCCTACAGGATCTTCCATTTTCCTCTGTTATTGCTCTCGTTCGCTCTGCTGCAAAAAGAAAAGGAGAAAGGAGGAGGTAAAAAGAAAGAAGTTAGCCCTCGTTTCACTCACAGGAGATGGCGATGTCGATGGAATTCCTGCTTCGGCTCAAGCTTTCTGCAATACTGTTTCTGTTGTTCCCGGTTCTCGCGTTCATTCATACGAGGACGCTGCCTCATCATCATCTACCTCCAGAGAAGGACGACATTCAGTCGGTGATCAGCAAGCTGAGAGGGTCGGATTATCGTTTCTTCGCCGCCAGCCTTATGATGGTCGACATTCAATCCCTGCTTTCCTCTGAAGAGTCGTACACATTCTTCGCTCCGACTGACGATGCTCTCTACGACTTACTTTTCAGTTGCAAATCGTGGCAAGAATACATGGACGCCTTGAAGTATCATATTGTGAACGTCAAGTTGTCGTATCAGAATCTCAGGCGTCTCCCAGACGGCGCGCAGCTCGACACGCTTATGCCCAACGGGAGCCTTATTCTTGCCACAGTTGCCCTAGACGACGACACAGACGAGGAGGAAGAAAATGCAGTGATGGTTAATAACGTGGTCGTGTCCATCCCTGATCTCTATTACGACAACCGCTTTGCCGTTCATGGACTCACTGCCGCTGTCGATGTATTGTCCGTTCTTGCGTCTCGGAAAGACCCTGAAGCGATGGCTGCCGCATCTTGGGAAAGCGAATTTCTCGGCAACCCTTTAGCCGAATCGAAGCCATTAAATGTCTACTCAGGTCCAATCCAGAATGTTTCTGCTATTCTCACTTGCGGTATTCCGATTCGCCACCCCCACCACCACCACCACCAGTGAAAACACTCGCGCTCTTTCTTTCACTCTCGTTCTGGTTCTCATTCTGGCCACCATCTTGATGAGTGATGTGTGCATACCAATACTTGATGTCATTCAAGAAACTTAGGCAACTCAAACAGCTGCATCCTCTGTAGAAGACGTTCAGCTCATTCATTGATGCTACTTATACGTTTCAGACTTTTGGTAAAATAATGTGTATATAATCAAGAGAGCAACTGTACATATGCTGAGTAATATTTTCAGTATTTCTATTGCATTCATATAAATAAAAAAATGCTCATGTTTTATTATTGGAGACTTACATGGGTGATGGATTGATTACCAAATTTTGGATTTATTTTGTTTTTTATAAATTTAAAACGGAATTGTTTCTCTGCCTATTGCTTCACAGCGGTATTCAAACTTCAAGAAATGAATATAACAGAAACCCATCTCAACCGTTTTGTCTAATAATAATTTATAACAGCTTTGGAGGATATATTGCTTAAATTCACTTATAAGCGGAGATATCTTTTGAATTCAAAAAACACTTGAAAATTTGGGATCTGAACTACTAAACCATGTTATAGTGACAAAAAGTTCGTTATCATTAAATAAAAATGCTTTCCACCATTTTAGAATAGAAAGCTAACTCCAATATCGGAATGGCAGGTTTGGCGTCATTAAAGAAAAGATGTTCAATGGTGAAAATTTATGGACTTTTTTTGAGTCGTAGATTAACGAGATCAAGAATCAATACATTTCGAAATGAATGTCAGATAAGAAATAAAGTAGACGAAATCTTTGTCGTTTGCTGTTGTCATAATTCTCTCTTATTATAAGTCAGCGAAAGCTTAAGAGAACCTGGCCTGCGTTTTTTGTTTTTGGCAATTCATTACATGATTTTTAATATATGATATGCTACATTTATTTTTAATTTTGTATTGGTTTCCTGTGGTAAATTATGAAATTCTCTCTTATTATAAGTCAGTGAAAGCTTAAAAGAACCTGGCCTGCGTTTTTCTTTTTTGGAAATTCATTACATGATTTTTAATATATGATATGTTATATTTATTTTTAATTTTGTATTGGTTAATAAATTAATATAATTTGGTATTTTTTTTAATATAAATTATATGATATATTTATTTTGTTTAAAGTTAATTTTCTCCATAACCTCATCCTAAGAAAAAGATTTACGCCGTGACTAAAACAAAAACTTATTTTATTTTTTAATACAAATTATATGGTATATTTTTGTTTGTCAAAATTAATTCTCTCCATAACCTTAGTGAGTAAGAAGGAGATTGAGTAAGGAGATTTACCTAGGGACTTCAGGAAAAAATTTATTTTATTTTTTTAATACAAATTATATGTTATATTTTTTTTATTATCAAAGTTGATTCTCTTCATAATTACTGAGTGACTTAAAAAAAACCATTTTAATAAAAAAACACAAATTATAAAATAATATAGTTTTATAATTAAGTTGTGAGTCTTAATAAACTAAAATTCATGACAAACTATTTATTATAAAAACCAAAAAAATTAACAATTTATATAATAGAAAATCATAATATACAATTTAATACACTAATAAACACTTGTATCAGATTTCAACTCTAATAAAAATTGTTCTTTTATTTAGATTTGAATCTTGATAAAAAAAAATCTTAAAACTTAATGTACTCTGTGATCAACAGATTTATCTAACTAATCTTTTCATTAAGATGATGATTTTGTATAGTTATATAACTAAAAAAATAAAAATTATGTTGTGTGGAAAAATGTCCAATCAAACATGAAATTACACCGGGACAAAAATTGTTAAATATATTTTAATATATTTTAAATGTTCCAATAAACTTTATTAAATTTTATAATTTTATTAATTAGTTTTTTAATAATTTTAATTTATATAATATATATTTAAAAATTATATAATTTTAAAAATTAGAGTTCACACTAAATTAATATAATATAATTTTAAATGGTAATTAGGGTCTATTTACATATTCCTTTTTACTTATTCAATTTTCATTTTTATTTATATTATCAAAACCTTCAATTAAAATTATTTATATATAAGAAGGTTCGCAAAACTGGTTTGACCTATACATAACATCAACTCGACAGAAGAGCACAACAATGAAGACTTCACAGGTTGAAAATTTGGGTTAACTGATTTCAAAAATTATGTTCGAGAATCAACACCTACTTGTCTCACATCTGTTGGAAATTAATTCCAACTACTGAAGTCAATCAGCAGTAATGGCAGAAGTGAAAGATCAGCGGCACATTGAAAGCCTTAGCAAAGGCGGTTGCTGTTTAAATTAAAAAAATTGCAAAAGGATTGGAAAGCCGCGTAGTTGCAGAACAGGGCAGAGGAATAAAGACTTTCGTGGCTTCAGAGCACGGAAGAACAGATTTAATTAATACAGTCTTTTCGGGATTTTAAGCCCTCAACAACCAAAATTGGAGTTAATGTTTGAGGCGGTAATCGAAAGACTTTACTTGCAAGTGTCTTGTTGATGTGGTGAGTTCCGTGTGCGGAACAAACAAACAAACAAACACATATTACTGCGGCCTTTTTGTTATGGCCCGATGTGATAATACAAATCGCATGTATTAAAATCGCCCTCCCATAAAGCTGAGGCCCGTGGGTCCACAGACCATGCGGCATTGTATTACATATTCGCAATGTGATCGCAAATCACAATATCGCATGTCATATACCATACCGACGTTGAAAAGTTGTGATGTGATTGTCGCGCCATCGCACAATCGTAACATCGCAAGTCCATTTGTTACCATTGTTGAAAAGCCACGATGCGATTATCGCGCCATCACGCAATCGTAAAATCGCAAGTCACATAATCACCCTCCGCTCAAACTAGAGTTCCATTGCATATTTGCGATGCGATCCCATCGCAACATCACACATCGCAACATCGCGCAATCACAATTTTAAATGGTCGTTTGTTTTGTGTTTAACACGCAGACCCGATAAGTTTATATGTTTTGTTTTTATGTTTTAATATGTGCGCTCCCCATATAAAAGAATGGCCAAAGAGCCTATAATTACGTTGTTTTGTTTTTAAACAGAATAGAGTCGTTTATGCACAGCAGTGCGAATTAAAATACAAAGCAGCGTATTTTTTAGAGAGACAGAGAGAGTTTTATTAAGACAGTGAAGTCTTATGTGTGCACTGTGTTTTAGCAGCAATCACTATATTTTGTAAATCCCTCTATGTGAGGAAGAATTTGTAACAAATTTTTTTATGGAATAAAAGTTTGTTTTTTGAGTTGAAACTGTGTTTCCTGTTAGTGAAAAATTTTAATTTCTCTGTGTTGAAGAGGGGAGTTAATTCTCTCTATTATTGTTCTGGAATTTTTCAATATTCCAACATGGTATCGGAGCTAGTCCAGGCTCTTTGAAGGTCAAAGAAGCTGAAGGAAAGGAGTTATTTTTTGCAGCAGCTTCTCCAGCAGTGTGAAGACTCAGTCAAAAGAATCCAAAGGTATTTCTCTACACAGGTTTTTGTGTTACTGTTGCAGAACAGTCAGTTAATTTTAAATACACAGTCAAGTGTTCTTTGCATCATAGTTAAGAGTGCAGAATGGCTGGAGCCAGCACTGGTATGGTATGGGAAATATCCATCTCCCAATTTTTAATGGGAAAAATTATGGCTACTGGTCAATAACTATGAGAGCATTATTTGTCTCCCAAGACTTATGGGAATTTGTTGAGGAAGGCTTTGAAGAGCTAGCAGATAAAGAAGAGTTTCATATGTTAACTCAGGCAGGAAGAGAACTGTTGAAGAGCAATAAGAAGAAATACTCCAAAGCTCTTTTATTTTTGTATCAAGCAGTGCATGAGAGTGTGTTTCCTAGGATAGCAGTAGCTAAGAGATCCAAAGAAGCATGGGAAACTCTCAAGACAACCTATCAAGGCCTTGAGCGTGGTGACAAAAACTTGAGTTCTGGGGAGGGGCTGCAGAACTCTCTATATGAAAGAGTCAGATACTATTGACTCATTCTTCACTCATGTGATTGGAATGGTCACACAAATAAGATCTCATGGAGAGACTCTTGAAGACAAGAGAATTGTGGAAAAACTCTTGAGAAGTATACCCTCAAGATTTGATGTGATTGTAACCACCATAGAGGAGACTAAGGATCTCACAAAGTTTTCAGTGGATGAATTACATGCATCATTGATGACTCATGAACAGAGATTGGGTAGGAGTGAAAACTCATCTCTTGAACATGCCTTTAAGACCTAGATGTCTTTTGGAAGAGGAAGAGGGCAAGGCAGAGGAAAAAAACAAGGAAGAGGCAGAAGCCAAAACAGAGGTGGAAGGAACAACCCTTCAAATTCACATGGAAGGTGCAACAGTCAAAACCACAGCCACGGCCAAGGCAGTAGCCAGCAGAGTGGTTAGCAGAATGCTCAAGGACAAAGGTATGATAAGTCCAATGTCCAATGTTACCATTGTAAAAAATATGGTCATTATGCTAATGAATGTAGAAAGAAGCAGCAAGATATGGCAAGTAGAACTAGTGCAAATTTCACTAGAGAAAATATCAGCCAAAATAATTTGTTTTTAGCTTGTAATATGGCTGAAGAAAAAAGTGAGGATTTATGGTTTCTAGACTCCGGTTGTAGTAACCATATGACAGGAAACATAGCAATGTTTTCTATGTTAGATGAGAGTGTGAAGTCACAAGTCACACTAGGAACTGATAGCAAAGTTTCTGTTATGGGAAAAGGAGATGTAAATGTCTTAACAAGGAAAGGTGCAAAGAAATCCATAGCAGATGTTTATTATGTTCCAGGAATGAAGTGTAACCTCTTAAGTATTGGACAGCTTGTCCATAAGGGGTATAATGTTTTCTTTGAGGATGATGTTTGTACCATCATGGATAAACCACCCAGCAAACAATGTATTGCTGAAGTGAAGATGACAAGGAACAGGATGTTCCCTCTCAGAATGAGAGCAGACTTGAAGAATGGTGAAGAGAAAGCAGCAGTTGCACAGGAGACATTCCAAAGCGAACCAAAGGATGATAATTGGTTATGGAACTTGAGATTTGGACATCTCAACTTTGGAGGTCTTAATCTGTTGAACAGAAAAGGAATGGTAAGTGGTTTACCATTGATAGAGAAACCGGACAGCCTTTGTGAAGGTTGTATTCTTGGGAAACAACACAGAGAAAGTTTTCCTTCCGGGAAAAGCATAAGGGCAAAAGCACCCTTAGAGATTGTCCACTCGGATGTGTGTGGACCGATGCAAACTCCATCACTTGCAAGCAGCCACTATGTGTTAACATTCATAGATGATTTTACAAGAAAAACTTGGGTTTACTTTTTGAAAAACAAAAGTGAAGTGTTTGAAAAATTTCGCAATTTCAAAGCACTTGTTGAGAACCAAAGTGGGCTGCATATCAAAGTTCTAAGGACTGATAGAGGAGGTGAGTATATCTCTAAATATTTTCTACATTTTTGTAGAGAAAATGGTATTCATAAGCAGTTTACAACTAGATATACTCCGCAACAAAATGGAGTAGCCGAAAGGAAGAATAGAACCATAATGGACATGGTGAGGAGTATGTTAAAGGCAAAGCATTTGCCTAATGATTATTGGGTTGAAGCTGTACATTGTGCAGCATACATTTTGAATAGGTGCCCTACAAAAGCAGTGATGAACAAAGTGCCGGAAGAGGCATGGAGTGGCACAAAACAAGGTGTCACACACATGAAGGTTTTTGGATGTGTGGCTTATGCACACATACCGGATCAGCTAAGGAAGAAGTTGGATAGCAAGGGGGAGAAATGTATTTTCATTGGATACAGTGAGGAATCCAAGGCTTATAGGTTGTATAACCCATCCACCAAGAAGTTTATTGTGAGTAGAGATGTTCAGTTTATTGAAGAGGAAGCTTGGGATGGAAGCATAGAGAAAACAATGAATGTTAAACACTATTTATCTCATGATGAAAATAATGATGAGTTTGCTGAAATACATCCCCAAACAACAGCACCAACACAAGAGCCGCAATGCACACCCTTGAGGAGAAATGAAAGTGCTTCTCCAAGCACACCACAAGGAGGAAATTCAAGTGCTTCTTCAAGCATTTGTACACCTAATGAAAGAGGTAAGAAATTCAGAAGTTTGAAAGATATTTATGAACAAGATATAACAAATGAAGGTATCAATTCTTTGTTTGCTTTATATTGTCATGTTGATGATCCTGTTCATTTTGAAGAAGCTATCAAGAATGAGAAATGGATAGAAGCTATGGATGAGGAGATAAATGCCATAGAAAGAAACAAGACTTGGGATTTGGTTGAACTCCCAAAAGGTAAAGATGTCATAGGAGTTAAATGGGTCTACAAGACCAAGAGTAATGCTGAAGGAAAAATAGAGAGACACAAGGCAAGACTTGTTGTCAAAGGTTATAAGCAGAAGCATGGGATAGATTATGAGGAAACTTTCGCACCGGTTGCTAGAATGGAAACCGTGAGAGCAGTGCTGTCCATAGCAGCACAAAACAAGTGGAAAGTTTACCAAATGGACGTGAAGTCAGCATTCCTAAACGGAGTGTTAATGGAAGAGGTTTACATTGAACAACCTCTCGGTTATGAAAAGAAAGGCCAAGAGCACAAAGTGTGTAAGTTGAAGAAAGTTCTTTATGGGTTGAAGCAAGCGCTAAGAGCGTGGTACAGTAGGATAGATTCCTATCTACTGGAAAATGGTTTTGAAAAATGTGAGGGAGAACCCACCCTCTACATCAAAGAAAAGGATGGTAAAATTTTGATTGTAGTTTTATATGTTGATGATGTTATTTTTATAGGTAATGATGATTACCTTATTGAACATTTTAAAACAGTCATGAAAGAAGAATTTGAAATGACTGACATGGGTTTGCTGAGATACTTCTTGGGAATAGAAGTAGAACAAGATGAAAATGGGATTTTTATCTCACAGGAAAAATATGTTAATGAGGTGCTTGAAATATTTAACATGCAGGAAAGCAAAGCAACGATCACTCCCACAGTGATGGGATTAAAACTCAGCAGAGATGACAGCAGCAAGGATTTTGATCCTATCTTATACAAGAGCATAGTTGGCAACCTTATGTATTTGACTACAACTAGGCTGGACATAATGCATGCTGTTAGTTTGATTTCCAGATTCATGGAGAAGCCAAAGGATGCACACTGGCAAGAAGAAAAAAGAATTCTGAGGTATGATAAAGGTACAAAAAGGTTTAGTATCTTATATACTGCTTCAGAATTTTCAGATTTAGTTGGATACACTGACAGTGATTAGGCTAGAAGTGTTTATGATTGGAAGAGCACTTCCGGTTATGTTTTTAACATGGGTTCAGGAGCCATTTCATGGGCTTCTAAGAAACATCCCATTGTGGCATTGTCTACAACAAAGGCGGAATATGTGGCAGCTACAGCAGCAGCGTGTCAAGCAGTTTGGATGAGAAGAATGTTGAGAATTTTATGCCAAGAACAGATAAAAGGGATAGTGATCTTTTGTGACAATAGCTCAGCTATTGCATTGTCTAAAAATTCAGTTTTTTATAAAAGGACAAAGCACATTGTCACTAAGTTTCACTTCATACGTGAATTGGTTAACAATGGTGAGATAGTTTGCAACATTGCAGAACAGAGGATCAATTTGCAGATATCCTCACAAAGCCACTTGCGCAGAAAAGCTTTGAAAATTTCAGGAAATGCCTGGGTATGTAGAAAAACCCAGCATTTGAAATTAAGGGGGAGTGTTGGAAATTAATTCCAACTGCTGAATTCAATCAGCAGTAATGGCAGAAGTGAAAGATCAGCGGCACATTGAAAGCCTTAGCAAAGGTGGTTGCCGTTTAAATTAAATAAATTGCAAAAGGATTGGAAAGCCGCATAGTTGCAAAACAGGGCAGAGGAATAAAGACTTTCGTGGCTTCATAGCACAGAAGAACAGATTTAATTAATACAGTCCTTTCGGGCTTTTAAGCCCTCAACAAAAAAAATTGGAGTTAATGTTTGAGGCGGTAATTGCAAGACTTTACTTGCAAGTGTCTTGTTGATGTGGTGAGTTCCGCATGTGGAACAAACAAACAAAAAAACACATATTACTGTGGCCTTTTCATTATGGCCCGATGCGATAATACAAATCGCATGTATTAAAATCGCCCTCCCATAAAGTTGAGGCCCGTGGGTCCACAGACCACGCGACATTGTATTACATATTCACGATGCGATCGAAAATCACAATATCGCATGTCATATACCATACTGCCATTGAAAATTTGCAATGCGATTGTCACGCCATCGCACAATCGCAACATCGCAAGTCCATTTGTTACCGCTGTTGAAAAGTCGCGATGTGATTGTTGTCCCATCGCGCAATTGCAAAATCGCAAGTCACATAATCGCCCTCTGCCCAAACTAGAGTTCCATTGCATATTTGTGATGCGATCCCATCGCAACATCGCACAATCGCAATTTTAAATGGTCGTTTTTTTGTGTTTAACACGCAGACCCGATAAGTTTATATGTTTTGTTTTTATATTCTAATATGTGCGCACCACATATAAAAGAATGGCCTGAGAGCCTATAATTACGTTGTTTTGTTTTTAAACAGAACAGAGTCGTTTATGCACAGCAGTGTGAATTAAAATACAGAGCAGCGTATTTTTTCAGAGAGACAGAGAGAGTTTTATTAAGACAGTGAAGTCTTGTGCATGCACTGTGTTTTAGCAGTAGTCACTATATTTTGTAAATCCCTCTGTGTGAGGAAGAATTTGTAACAAATTTTTTATGGAATAAAAGTTTGTTTTCTGAGTTGAAACTGTGTTTCCTGTGAGTGAAAAATTTTAATTTCTCTGTGTTGAAGAGGGGAATTTATTCTCTCTATTATTGTTCTAGAATTTTTCAATATTCCAACAACATCACGATCTAATCTTAGATGCAATTTCAGATGCTTGTCTCAAATAATTAGATTTCCCTATAATGCAATTTCAGATGTGTGTCTCAAAAAATCATTTTTTCGTGGTTACATCCATCATACTAATATCCATGAACATAACCATACAGAGATCCGTATATAGAGCGATATCCATTTCATGCATTTAGTGATGCGAGGTGAAGAGCCTATTCAAGCCCCATATCAATATGATGCATAACCAGTATGAGAGTCATTAGTTCTGAAAGCCGCACGAGCAGTTAAAGTCTAACAACAAATGATCCTATGATATTTAGTCGAAGCATAAGTGGGTAGGATACTAGACCTATAGGTCTGTGATGTTACTGAGGCCTTTGTTGTTGGTCCATACTAATCTATAAAGTTAAGGCCAATTTCTCTTTTTATTTATTTGATGATTTTTATGGTTATTGATGATTTTTGGTGGAAGGGTGGAACTAAGAAGGTCGAAATTTTGACTCCATCATCAACGGATGTACCCATGCTCGTGGTTGTAGTTGGAGTAAACAAAGGATGATATAAGCCTGAAATGTCTATTGTTTCAAATGCAAGCTACACAACTAATTTCTTTGATCCTGTTGCAAAGGCATATAAAACTATTCTTACAAATCATATTATACTACTTTTAGGTAGAACATGTTTCCTTGGACAATCGAGACAAAGCTCTCCGTGAAATAGAGTTCTTTTTAAACATCTATAAATAACCCATGCATTGTGCAAAAAAACACCAACGTAAAAATTGTTCAGGATGAGAATATTTCTAAATTATGGATGACTGTTACAACTTATAATAAAGGTAGATAGCAATAATACTACCCCATAAATTGCAAGGGCATGCCAAATACATGACATAACCAGGATACTGCATCTTTTTCACTTATTTTAACTTGATATCAAACTCAACTTATTGAGATTTTGGTAGACCAAAAGCAATCCTTTATGGGGAGGGTATGATCTAGGAGGATCTTGACACAATTTCCAAGGAGCACTATGTTGAAGATAAGCTCATTGAAGCTTAGTTTATGGGTATCTCAAATATATATGACTGTAGGTGTTCTCAAATTTGAATTTATTTATTTGTAAAATAGAAATTGATTTATGAGAGGATTTCCTCAAAGTCGATTTCTAAATTCATGATAAAGTAGAGAGGCCTAAGGGATTTTCTCTCATCCCTTGAGTTTTGGATAAGGTCCTTGATAGGAGGATATAAGAGATTTACTCTTCAAGAATCTCATGGGGCATATTTTAAAGGAATTAGAGAGTTATTTTCTCCTTGGAGTAGGGATTTAAGGACTTTTCCTGTCCTTAGTTTTGGGACCTTGAAATCTATATAAAACCCTCCTATCTACTTTGTGTGGTATGAGAGTTTTGGAGGAGAGAGCTTGAGAGGTTTTTTTAGGAATTGTTTAAGAGTTTCATTTTGAGGAAGCATTGGAAAGCTTAAAGAGCTCAGGAGGTCTTTTAGAGGAATTTTTTGTTATGTACGAGTCTTGAACTCCTCTGTGTAGAATAAAAATCTAGGTTTTTCTTTCCTGCTTAGAATAGCATTGTATACATTCCTTATTACATAAATACAATATAATTCTTATGCAACCAAATCACAAATAGAAGAAAAGATGGATCAACGACTTATAAATGAACCTCTTCGAGAGGGAAACCTCCTTTATATTACATATATGAACAATTATTGGATGATTCAAATGAAAAAACCTCCTTTCTATATATAGGAGACTAAGGGGTCACAATGTAATCAAGGTCGACATAACAATAATAATGTAAGGGAACAACAATAAAAATAGTGGGCTTCTATGGGGAACAATAATAACAATATGGGACTACATGGGTACAAAAATAAAAATAAGGGGCTACACTAACAATAAAAGGGAATACACTAGAAATATAGGGACCTAACATGCTCCTCTCCTTCAAAAAATTGTTGTCCCCAATGCTTGAGTAGTTATGGATGCTTCTGTATAAAATTCTCATCCTCCCATGTAGAATCTTCAGTGGGTAAGTTCTTCCACTTGATGAGATACTCTGAAATTGATCGATTCTGTAGCTGTCAAGTTCTTATTTCCATGACCGCTTCAGGTTCCAATATGATTTTTCCTTCCTCATCAAGTTCTGGAAATATTGTTTGAACTGGAAGATTTTCACCTATAACCTTCTTTAAGCATGAAAAATGGAAAACTGGATGCACTCACGAAGAAGCAGGAAGCTCCAATTTGTATGCCATAGTACCAATCTTTTGCAACACCTTGTAAGGACAATGATACTTTAGTGATAATTTATTATCCCTTTTAGTGTGTTTGAGGTACATTTGTTTGTATGGTTATTCGATTCTGCACCAAAGTGAGGTTATCCTTTAAAAGTTGGAGAACTTGTTGTTGATGCTCGATGTGATCTTCCACTGCTTGCATCTTATAATTTTCCTTTAAATATGATGTCATGGTGTTAAGTCCCTATATTAATAGTGTAGCCCCTTATTATGTTAGTGTAGCCCCCCTTATTGTTATTATTGTACCCCTGTAACCCCCATATTGTTATTATTGTGCCCTTAAATTATTATTGTTAGGTCGACTAGGATTACATTGTGGCCCCACTAGGATTACATTGTGGCCCCATGGACTCCTATATATAGAAAGGAGGTTTTGTAATTTGTATCATCCAAGAATTGTTCATTCATGTAATGTATTGGAGGTTGCCCCCTCGAAGTGGCTTATTTCTAAGGCGTTGATATCTATTTTCTTTTATTTTTGGAGTTGGTTTCACAACATTTGGTATCGTAGACTTTGATTCTAGGGTTTCGCCGCTCCAAACAAAGGCATCGGGCATTTCACTATAACCGCTTTTTCTACGGTTGCGTAATCTGAAATTTTAGTGAGACAAAATCTCGAGGACGATTGTCTAAATATTTCGGAGCTTTGTCGAGAATATTTTTGGAGATATCATCTGTGGAAGTTAGGCTTTGTTTCAAGCTCCTAAACAGGTCATCGTGGCATTTTCGCTATAAAAATTTTTCTACGAAGGTTCAGAATCTGAAATTTGTATGGTGCGAAGCTGAAATCCTGAGGAAATTTGTCAAAAAATTTCAGAGCTTGGTTCGTAATATTTTTGGAGATATGATCTATGGAAGGTAGTGCTTTTTCAGGCTCCTGAATTGCATCTCAAAGAGGTGATCGTGGGAAAAGTTCAATAACTCTCTCTCTGGGAATCGGATTGAAGTTCCGTAAAAATTGGTCGCAAGTACACAGACTAAAGTTTCTTGGCTATCAATTTCAGATACAAAGGACGAAACAGTGACACGTGGCAAGTCATACAAATTCGCTCTACTAAACCAGTCCATAATTAGGTCATTGTGGGAGATTGGACACAACTTTGTCTTGGGGAATCCAAATTAGATCATACCTGTGGCATTTGAAAGAAGCTTCAGAGGGCTACTACAGGGATGAATTTCAGATATTTAAGATTTTCAATTACAGATATAATTCAATTTCAATATCGAGCTCCTCAAAAGCAAGTAAAAGGTGTGTATTTTTTTTCCCGAATTGCATAAATCTTGTTTGAAAAATCAGTTTGAAGTGATTCCCAGGGCCTATTGAGCATATATTTTAGTATTTCATTCTAAAATGCCTCCAAAAAATAATTCCATACCCATTAATCCCCCAAAAATCTACACTATGACGCATGAAGAGGAAGAGTTGCAGTATGAGATATCAAAATTACGGTACCAAGTGCAACAAGTTTCAATCTTACGAAGAGCAATTGAAGATGAAATAGATGGTTTAAAAGCAGAAATGGAGGCTAAGTTGGATGGTTGGAAGGATCAAATAATAGCAAATATGGATGATAAATTAATGGAAGATCACATTGAACATCAACAACAAGTTCTCCAACTCTCAAAGGATGACCCAACTTTGGTGCAAAATCTAATGAAACAACAGGAAGATCAACATCACATCGAAAGAAGTTATGAAGCAATCATAGAAACAAGAAATCGACAAGTACGATCAATTTCAGAGTATCTCAGCGAGTGGAAGAACTTTTCTATAAAATATTTCACATGGGAGGATGAGAATTTTATACAGAAGCATCAAGAAATAATCAAGCGTTGAGGACAACACTTGTTTGAAGGAGAGGGGCATGTTAAGCCCCTATATTAATAGTGTAGTCCCTTATTATGTTAGTCTAACCCCCCTTATCGTTATTGTTGTACCCCTGTAACCCCCATATTGTTATTATTGTGCCCTTACATTATTATTGTTAGGTCGGCTAGGATTACATTGTGGCCCACTAGGATTACATTATGGCCCCATGGACTCCTATATATAGAAGGAGGTTTTGTTCATTTGTATCATATTTTTTGGAGTTGGTTACACAACACATGGACAGTGGATGATATCCATAAAGTTCCATAAATGGGGTCATTTTTGTTGCAGTATGGAAGGAAGTGTTATGCCACTATTTAGCCAAAGGTAACCACTTACCCATTGTGCATGTTTATCAAATACAAAACAAAAAATATATCCTTCCAAACATTTGTTGATTATCTCAGTTTTCCCATCAGATTGAGGATGATAAGATGAGCTATGAGCTAATTGAGTACCCAGACAAGAAAATAATTTCATCCAAAAATTTCCAATGAAAATGGGATCTCTCCCACTTATAGTAATATTTGGGTTTCCATGTAGCTTTTGGATTGTTTCCATAAATGTAGTATAAATTGTAATAGATTTAAATGGATGAGATAATGCACAAAAGTGTGCATACTTGATAAGTCTATCAACTACCACCACGATGAAAATTTGTCCTTTGGACTTGGGTAAACCAACGATAAAACCAATTGAAAGTTCCTCCCAACTTTGATTTAGAATGGATAAAGTTTGTAACGAAACCGGGGTATTAATTGTCTCAAAATTATTTTGTTGGCAAACCAAAAATTCTACCACAAAATTTTGAATAACAGATTTAAGGCCATCCCAAAAAAATTCCTTCTTAACCCTGTGGTAAGTTTTAAAAATCCTGAGTGCCCTCCTAAGGCAGAGGTGTGAAATTCTAGAAGAATATTTTATTTAAGTTGGGAATTCTCACGAAGGTATAAGCGATCATTTTAACATAATGATTCATTTTTCCACCTAAATGTATATGATATACTGGGATCTTGCTGCAACTTTTGAATGAGTGCTCACACTTCTTCGTCATTTTTCCATTCATCCCTTGCTTTGGTTATCCAATATAGTTGTATAATAGAAATTACATAAAGAAATGCTTCCACATCCTCATCCTTTCTTGAAAGTGCATCTGCAACAACATTTTGCTTCACCTTTTTTAGATGATTTCAAAGTCGTAGCTCAACATCTTTGTGACCCATTTTTGTTGCTCTTCTGAAGATAATTTTTGTTCTAAAAGTATTTAATACTATCATGTTTTTTTTTCAAAGTTAATTATCTCCATAACCTTACTCAGTAGGAAAGAAATTTATAGAGTGACTAAAAAAAAACCCTATTTTAATTTTTTTTTTAAATTATAAAATAATATAGTCTTACAATTAAGTTGTGAATCTTAATAAACTAAAATTCATGATAGACCATTTATTAAACAAAACCAAAAAAATCAACAATTTATATAAGAGAAAACCATGATACACAATTTAATACAAAATAATAAAAACTTATCGGATTTCAACTCTAATAAATAAAATGTGTTCTTTTATTTAGATTTGAATTTTGATAAAAAAAAAATAAAAAATTGAGCAAACTTATAGTTTAAAAATTAATGTATTTTTGTGATCAACATATTTATCCAACTAATATATTCATGAAGATGATGATTTTTTATATTTATATACTTAGAAGTAAAAAAATATGCGATAAGGTTTGCCTTCAACATCGCTCATAGCCATTCCAACGGCAACTCGACGGACTTCAAAAGGCCTGTAAATTCCTTTTAAATTTGAATTCAAATGAATAAATATGCGAGCAGGTACACACGAGAACCACCTACAGTACCTTCCATTTGCCTCTGTTATTGCTCTCATTTTCTCTGCTGCAAAAAGAAAAGGAGAAAAGAGGAGGTAAAAAGAAAGAAGTTAGCCTGAGTGACAGGAGATGGCAATGCCCATGGAATTCCTGCTTTGGCTCAAGCTTTCTGCAATACTATTTCTATTGCGCTGGCTCACCATCATCTACCTTCACCTCTAGAGAAAGACAACATTCAGATGGTGATCAGCAAGTTGAGAGGGTCAAATTATCGTTTCTTCACTGCGAGCCTTAAGATGGTCGACATTCAATCCCTACTTTACTCTCAAGAGTCGTACACATTCTTTGCTCCGACTGATGATGCTCTCTACAAATTACTTTTCACTTTCAAATCATGGCAAGAATACATGGATGCCGTGAAGTACCATATTGTGAATGTCAAGTTTTCGTATCACAATCTCAGGCGTCTCCCAAACGGTGCGCAGCTGGACACGCTTATGCCCAACCGAAGCCTTATTCTTACCACCATTGCCCTAGACGATGACCCAGACGAGGACGAGGAGGATCAGGATGCAGTGATGGTTAATAACGTGGTCGTTTCCATCCCTGATGTCTATTACGACAACCGCTTTTTCGTTCATGGACTCATTGCCACTGTCGATGTATTGTCCGATCTTGCATCTCAGAAAGACCCTCAAGCAATGGCTGCTGCATCTTGGGAAAGCGAATTTCTCGTCAAAGGGTTGTCGAATCAAAGCCATTAAATTTCTACTCTGATCCAATCCAGAATGTTTCTGTTTTTCTCACTTGTGGCATTCCAATTCACCACCCCCACCACCACCAGTGAAAACACTAGGCTCTTTCTTTCAGTCTCGTTCTTGTTCTCATTCTCGCCGTCGTCTTGATGTGTGATGTGTGCATGCTAATACATCTTCTATTGATGTTGATGTCATTCAAGAAACTTAAGCAACTTAAACAGCTGCATCCTCGTCATTCTTTGTTGTTGCTTATACATTTCAGACTTTTGGTAAAATAATGTGTATAATCAAGAGAGCAACTGTACATTTAATGAGTAATATTTTCATTATTTCTATTACATTCATATAAATAAAAAGATGCTTCATGTTTTATTATTGGAGACTTACATGGGAGATGGATTGATGTACCAAATTTAGGATTATTTGGTTTTTTATAAATTTAAACATGGAATTGTTTCCCTACCTATTGCTTCACAGTGGTATTAAAACTTAAAGAAATGAATATAATGGAAACTCATCTCAACCGTTTGGTCGAATAATAATTTATAACAGCTTTGGGAGGATATATTGCTTAAATTCACTTATAAGCAAAGATATCCTTTGAATACAAAAAACACTTTAAAAATTGGGATCTCAACTACTAAACCATGTTATAGTGAGAAAAATACAATATAATTAAATAAAAATGTTTTCTACAGTTTTAGAATAGAAAGCTAATTCCAATATTTTGGAATGGTGGATTTGGCGTGTGGAATGGTGAAAATTGTTGGAATTTATGATAATTCCAGAACAAAAGATTGAGAGAATAATACTCTCCTTCAAACAAGCTCACTACAATATAGAGATTACATAAAAACTTTCTATTCCATTAACTATAGAAATCTATTACAAAAAAAAAGTTCCTCCTCTAACAGAGTGATCACACCTTGACTGCTTCAGAACGCAGGGCACAAAAGTTCTATGTCTCTGTTACAAAAAATACACTCTGTCTTACTAACAAAATGCACACTCTATTCTTTTGAAGACTCTGTCTGTATTGTCGAAATCACACTGTTGTGTATATTTCATTTAACTCTCGAGCTCTATCATTTTGTGGCATAGCACACTTTAAAAAAAAAAACAAAACAACTAACATAAAATTAAAAATATTGTATAACCTCCCGGGGCCCAGAAAATATTAGCGCATATGTTTTAATATATATATATATATATATATATATATATATATATATATAACCATAGGTTAATAACCAAAGTTTCATTGTGCAATATATAAAACATAAGACATAACAAAACCATAACACGGAACCTCCGGACTTGAAATACAATAAGCCATAATGCATACAAAGTTTGCGTCACAAAACCTTGTGACATCATCCCTTCTAAACTCCGCGCGATAGCCCTCCCATTGGTCGAGAGATGGGGCTCGCGGATTCAAAAAAAAACTATAAACCAAATTTCAATAAAGTTCGCGTAACAAAATTCCTTGTTGACATCATGGGGAATTGTAACGCGAAAAGTTTAGACTATGTTTTATAAAAGGTTTAGAGTCCGTTTTAAGGTGTGGTGATGTAGGCACCAAACCAACGTGAAAAGAGTTGATTGGTCCATGTACCTATGTGCTGGCAGATGAGGTCGGCTGCTTTCGTGGCCTGTGGGGACCACCAAACTTTAAACACAAAATATCCTCGTGTACACAAAAACAAAAGCTCTGTTTTTATATAAAAGGACTATAAGGGTTTTTTTTTTAACTCTGAAATGACTGTGTAATGAAAATAGCAAGCAGACAGTGACAGAGTTTGTTGAAACAGAATTAGAAAGTGGCGTTTGTGTGCAGGGCTCTTGAAGTTAACACTTAAACACTCCCCCTTAAGTTCAACTGCTGGGTTATCAGTCATACCCATTCATTTCCTCAAATATTCAAAGCTTTTATGCCCCAATGGCTTTGTCAGTATATCTACAAATTTTTCCTGAGTCCTGCAATGTTTTAAAATAATTTCTCCATTGTTCACTAGCTCCCTGATGTAGTGAAACTTAGCATCTATGTGCTTTTTCCTCTTGTGAAACACAAAATTCTTTGACAATGCTATGGCTAAGCTATTGTCACAATAAATCACTGTGCCTTTTACCTGTACTTGACATAAACTCCTCAACATTCTTCTCATCCACACTACTTGACATGCTGTTGTTGTAGCTACCACGTACTCTACCTCTACTATAAACAATGCTACAATAGGCTGATTTTTAGAAGCCCATGAAATAGCTCCTAAACCCATATGAAAAACATAACCGGATGTAATTTTCCGGTCATCTACACTTCCAGCTCAATCACTATCAGTGTATCCAATTAACTCATAATTTTCTGAAGTAGTATACAAAATACCATAATTTTTAGTTCCTTTCACATACCTCAGAATTCTTTTTGCTGCCTGCCAATGTGCTTCTTTTGGCCTTTCCATGAATTTGGAAATCAAACTAACAACATGCATAATATCAGGCCTAGTTGCAGTCAAATACATAAGGCTGCCAACTATGCTCTTGTACAAGCTAGGATCAAAATCCTTGTTGTTGTCCTCTTTGCTGAGTTTCAATCCCATTACTGTGGGTGTTATTGCTGCTTTGCAATCCTGCATATTAAATCTTTCCAAAACTTCATTTACATACTTATCTTGAGAAATAAAAATCTTAATTTCATTTTTCTCTACTTCTATTTTTAAGAAGTATTTCAGCAAGCCCATATCAGTCATCTCAAATTCATCTTTCATGACCTTTTAAAATTTTCAATGAGGTAATCATCATTACCTGTGAAGATCACATCATCAACATATAAAACAACAATCAATATCTTACCATCTTTCTCCTTGATGTATAATGTGGGTTCTCCTTCACACTTTTCAAACCCATTTTCCAGTAGATAGGAATCTATCCTACTGTACCATGCTCATGGTTCTTGTTTCATCCCATAAAGAGCTTTCTTCAATCTGAAAATTTTGTGTTTTTGGCCATTTTTCTCATAGCCTAGAGGTTGTTCAACATAAACCTCTTCCATTAAAACTCCATTTAGGAATGCTAATTTTACATCCATTTGATGAACCTTCCATTTGTGTTGTGCTACTATAGACAACATTGCTCTCATTGTTTCCATTCTTGCAACCGGTGCAAATGTTTTCTCATAGTCTCTTCCATGTTGCTGCTTATATCCTTTGACAAAAAGTTTGGCCTTGTCCCTTTCAATCTTACCTTCAGCATTGCTTTTGGTCTTGTAGTCCCATTTCACTCTAATGAATTTCTTACCTTTGGGACTTCAACCAAATCCCATGTTTTGTTTTTTTCTATGGCATTAATTTCTTCATCCATAGCATCTATCCATTTTCCATCTTTTATAGCTTCCTCAAAATGAATAGGATCATCAACATGAAAATATAAAGCAAATAAAGAGTTAATACCTTCATTTACTGCCTCTTGCTCATAAATGTCATTCAAATTTTTGAATCTTCTTCCTCTTTCATTTGGTGTACATGTGCTTGAAGTAGCACTCAAATCAGCTCCTTGTGACGTAACAATGTTACCGACGAAATAGGTAACCTGACCTCAAAATGGGAACTCTAGCCCAAAAAGACTCAAAAAACATAAAAAAACACCCCAAAAACAAAAAGTGTGCATTCCAGAACGCACTTCATTTTTTTGAAGGTCAAATTTCAACATTTTATAAAATTATGGTAAAAACAAAATTGTTTCTTGAAAAAAAGATTGAAAAACACCCTTAAAACAAAACCAGTTGATGCTAGAATAACCAAAAAAAATTTGTGTCATACTTTTGCCATTTTTAAAAATAGAAGTAACATTTTTTTAATTTTTAAAATTCAAACATTTAAAAAAAAACCTAAAATTTAAGAAAAAAAATAAATTAAAAAAATAAAAACATTTAAAAGTTTAAAATTTAAAAATATATGAAGATAAAAAATAATAATAATAAAATAAAAATTTTAATTCAAACATTAAAAAAAACCTAAAATTTAAGGAAAAAAAAATTAAAAAAAAAAAAATTAAAGATTAAAATTAAAAAATAAAAAGAAATAAAAAATAAAAATATTAAATTTTAAAAAATAAAAACAAGTTAAAAAAAAAAAATTATAAAAAATTAAATACAAAAATTAAATTTAAAAAAGAAAAAGAAAATGTTTATTAAATTAAAAATAATAATAATAATAATAATTTTAAAACAAAAAATTAAATTTAAGGAAATATATTAAATTTTAATAAATTAAAAAAAAAAAAAAACACAACAACAACAACAACATTATTTAAATTAAAAGTAAAAAAATGAAAAATTAATTAAAAATAAAAAATGAAAAATAAAATACAATAAAAATATTAAATTTAAAACAATATATTAAAAAAACAAATAAATTAAATTTAAATTATAAAAAATAAAATATATATATGAACTTAAATTAAAATATGTCTATATATGAGATTTTGTTAAATTTTAAAAAAAAATACAAAATTTATTAACTTTTATAAAATTAAATTTTAAAACTAAACATAAAACTTAATAATAAAGAAAATTTATGAAATTAAAAAAAAAAAAAAAAAAAAAAAAAAAAAAAAAAAAAAATCAATTAAATAAAAAAATACAAAATTTGATAAAAATTATTAACAAAATCTAAAAAGAAAATTTAAAAAACAAAAAAATAATAAATTAAAAAAAAAAAAAAAATTAAATTTTAAATATAAAAATTAAATTTTAAAAAAAAATTAAAAAAAAATCAAATTACGGTATCGCAGAGGAAAAGGCCGATTCCTGGAATCGGATTTGACAAAGCACTGCTCAGAAATATCGTATTTTGATTCCCAAAATCGGATTTGACAAAGAACTGCTGAGGAATATCGTATTTCGTTCATATGCATATTTGTCCGAGGGTTAGCGCAAGGTCAGTTCACCATAATCCATACATTTGCAGCTTTTCCAATGCAGGTTGATGGATTTGCTCTTTCGGAGGCCTGGCATTGATTTTCATAGATCAATCAGCATGTTCTTTCTTAGTTGTAGCTACTCATTACACTAATTTTCGGGAAAGATTTTCTTGATGATTTTTTGAAAAACGTAAGCTTCAGCGTGCTCTCCACTGTTATTGAGTTAAAATTTCGAGATCTCTGGCTTCTTTAAATCTGCTGGCCTTTTTTACTTTTTCTATCCTCTGTTATACTTGAAATTTCTTTTTCGAGGTTTATGAATTCAAGATTTTTTTATTTTTTATAAACACCGCTCTGTTCAGTAATGGATCTTTTAGAGGAAGCGGCATTGTAACATTTCAGTTTAGAAATCTTCATGTCGAAGTTATGCTAATCTTTTTTCGTTTGCAAAATCATGGATAGACGGCATCTTACAATGGTTGCTGGGAAAGCAAGGACTCCATTGAAAATTCAGAATGATTCTCCGCTCCCTTTAATGGAGGTACCAAAGAATGTGCCTTTTGTCAACTAAAAACCAATCATCTGTTAATAAATCTCTGCAGAAGTCCAAAATGCGAGCTAGTGAGTACTCTTCTCGTGTTAAGCGGTCTTTGATTGGATACTTTCCAAGGGTTAACTAGGTACAACCTCAGGTGGCATCTGATTGTAATTCTACTAAGTACGATGTGAATGATTTAGAGCATCTTCTGAACGAGTTGCAGGCCAGAGAGGCAGAGCTATAGAGGGAGCTCGTTGATTTTAAAGTGCTGAAGGAAAGGGCGAACAGAGTATCCAAGCTTGAAAAAGAGCTTGACATGAAGAATGCTCAAGCTGAGGCTTTGATCAAAAGAATTAACATGTTGGAATCAGAGAAAAATAAAATGTATGAAGAAATTGCAAGGGTTTCAATCTTACAAAGAGAACTTGAGGCTGCAAATGCGCAGATTGAAGACCTTAAGCGACAACAACATTGTTCAAGGACAGAAAGTGAAATTCATGAGTTGGAAACTAAATTAATGGAATTGCGTCAAAGGAACTCAGAACTGCAACAGCAGAAGAGCGAATAGACACGAGACACAAATGTATGGATTCTGATGAATTGACCTTGCGCTAACCTTCGGACAAATATGCATATGAACGAAATACGATATTCCTGAGCAGTGCTTTGTCAAATCCGATTCCAGGATTCGAAATACGATATTTCTGACCAGTGCTTTGTCAAATCCGATTCTGGGAATCAGCCTTTTCCTCTACGATACCGTAATTTGATTTTTTTTTTTTTTTTTTTTTTTTTTATTTCAAAAAAATTAATTCTTTTTTAATTTCATTTTTATATTTAAAATTTATTTATTTATTTATTTTTTATTTTTTTTTTTATTTTTTTTAAATTTTATTATTTTTTTTGTTTTTAAATTTTCTTTTTTAATTTTGTTAATATTTTTTATCAAATTTTGCATTTTTTTTTATGTAATTGATTTTTTTTTTTTTCATAAATTTTCTTTATTATTAAGTTTTATGTTTAGTTTTTAAATTTAATTTTATAAAAGTTAATAAATTTTGTATTTTTTTTTTAATTTAATAAAATCTAATATATAGACATAGTTTAATTTAAGTTCATATATATATTTTATTTTTTATAATTTAAATTTAATTTATTTTTTATAATTTATTTGTTTTTTTAATATATATTGTTTTAAATTTAATATTTTTATTGTATTTTATTTTTCATTTTTTATTTTTAATTAATTTTTTATTTTTTTACTTTTAATTTAAGTAATGGTTTTTTTTTTAATTTATTAAAATTTAATATATTTCCTTAAATTTAATTTTTTGTTTTAAAATTATTATTATTTTTTTTTAATTTAATAAACATTTTCTTTTTCTTTTTTAAATTTAATTTCTGTATTTAATTTTTTATAATTTCCTTCAATTTTAACTTGTTTTTATTTTTTTAAATTTAATATTTTTATTTGTTTTCATTTTAATTTTTTAATTTCTATTTTTTCTTAAATTTTAATCTTTTATTTTTTTTTTTAATTTTTTTTTCCTTAAATTTTAGGTTTTTTTTAATGTTTGAATTAATTTTATTTATTTTTTATTTAATTTTTTTTTTTTAATTTTAAGCTTTTAAATGTTTTTATTTTTTAAAATGTTTCTAAACTATGCCAAGGCCAAGCTGGAGTCCATTTGCCCACAAAATCTTTCCTACGCTGACATTCTCCGCATCGGAATGTCATCGCTGCCATAGATGTTGTAGTTATGGTATTTGCTATAACCTCCTCTCAATAATTTTATTTTTTTTATCTAAATTTTAATTTTGTAATTTTAATTATCTTTAATTTTTTTTATTATATGGTTTTTTTTAATAACTTAGAAAAAAAAAAGTTTTTAATGTTTTTATTTTTATTTTTTTCGGTCAATTTTTGTTTTTTTTCTTTAATGTGTTTTTTTTTTCAAATTTTGTCATTTATTTTGATATAATTTTCGAATATTTTTTTTTTTTTTTAATTTATTTTTGTTTAAATTTTTTATTTTTACGATCTAATTTCGTTTTTTTTTTACATTTTTATTGGTTTTTTTATTGTTTTTTATATTTTTTTTTATCTAAGTTTTGTGTTTTATTACTAACATGAAAATCACCACTCTAAAAAAAAAAAGGTTGATGCTGCATCAATACGTTTCAAAATTAGCATGAAAATCACCGCTCTAAAAAAAAAAAGTTGATGTTGCATCAATACATTTCAAAATTAGCATGAAAATCACTAACATTTTAAAACAAATATTCATACTTCATAAATAAAAATATAAGAGTGTCAAAAATGTGCACAAAAAAAAGGGGTGATTCTGCATCACCACTTTTCAAAATCGGGTGCTTTTTATGCTACCAAAAAAAAGTAGGTAACATTGCGGTTACCTATTTCATCGGTAACATTGTTATGTGCTTGGAGAAGCACTCTTATTACTTCTCAAGGGTGTTCTTACTCCAACTTGTAGTGTCCCTTACTTCCCTTGTGTTGGTGGAGGTATTGGTGCTAATGATGGATGTATTTCAACCATATCATCCTCATATTCATCATGAGATAAACAACTCTTTACATTAACTGTTTTCTCAATGCTTCCATCCCAAGCTTCTTCTTCAATGAACTGAACATCTCTGCTCACAATAAATTTCTTGGTGGATGGGTTATACAACCTATAAGCTTTGGATTCCTCACTGTTTCCAATAAAAATACATTTCTCCCCCTTGTTGTCCAACTTCTTCCTTAGCTGATTTGGAATGTATGCATAAGCCACACAACCAAAAAATTTCATGTGGGTGACTCCTACTTTTATCCCACTCCATGCTTCTTCCGGAACTTTATTCATCACTGCTTTTGTTGGGCATGCATCTATTTAGTACATATGCTGCACAATGTACGACTTTAGCCCAATAATCATTTGACAATTTTTTTTCCTTTAGCATACACCTTACCAAATCCATGATTGTCATATTTTTCCTTTCGGCAACTCCATTTTGTTGCAGAGTGTACCTTGCTGTAAATTGCTTGTGTATGCCATTTTCTCTGCAAAAACGCATAAATTCTTTAGAGATGTACTCACCTCCTCTATCAGTCCTTAAGACCTTTATATGCTGCTCACTTTGGTTCTCAACAAGTGCTTTAAAATTGCATAATTTTTCAAACACTTCACTTTTATATTTCAAAAAATAAACCCAAGTTTTCCTTGTAAAATCATCAATAAAAGTTAACATATAGTGGTTGCTTTCAAGTGATGGTGTTTACATTGGTCCACATAAATCTGAATGGACAATTTCTAAGGGTGCCTTTCCCTTATGCTTTTCCCTGATGGAAAAATTTCTCTATGTTGTTTACCCAAGATACAACCTTCACAAAGGTTGTTCGGTTTCTCAATCAATGGTAATCCTCTTACCATTCCTTTCCTATGTAACAAATTAAGACCTCCAAAGTTGAGATGTCCAAATCTCAAATGCCATAACGAATTCTCGTCTTTTGCTTCTCTTTGGAAAGCCTCTTGTGTCACTGCTGCCATTTCTTCTCCATTCTTTAAATCTACCCTCATCCTGAGAGGGAACATTTTGTTCCTTGTCATTCTTATTTCAACAATACATTGTTTTCTTGGTGGTTTATCCATGATGGTGCAAACATCATCTTCAAATAAAACATTGTAGCCCTTTTGAATGAGCTGCCTAATGCTTAAAAAATTACATTTCATACCTGATACATAATATACATCAGATATGCTCTTCTTTTCTCCTTTCTTTGTCAAGACATTTACTATGCCTTTTCCTGTGACAGAAACCTTACTGTCTGTTCCCAATGTGACTTGAGACTTCACATTTTCATCTAACATAGAAAACATAGCAAGGTTTCCTATCATATGGTTGCTACATCCTGAATCTAGAAACCATAAATCTTCACTCTTTTCCTCAGCCATATTATATGCTAAAAACAATTTATCTTGGCTGATATTTTCTCTAGTAAAATTTGCACTGCTTCTTCCTACATTCATTTGCATAATGCCCATATTTTTTACAATAATGTGTTGGAAATGTTGTCATTGATGGCAAAGGAGATGGCAAAGGAGGAGCACCTGAAACATCATTCAAGGGGCAGAAAGGCAGCAGAGACATCAAAGGAAACAGAGACAAAGAGAGATAGCAAAAGAAAGGAAAAGGAGATGGCAAAGAGAGAAGCAAAGTGGCAGAGAGGTGGCAGAGGCAACAGAGAGGTCGTAGAGGCAGGCATCAGTGAACTAAAGCAGAGATCTATTCAAGGTGCAAAGTAGTGAGGACAGTAGAAGAGGGCCATTTGATAACAGATCTAGAGAGACAGAGTAATGAGGATAAAAAGGCCATTGTTTAATACAGAGTTTAGTTTCTGAGTTATGGTGTATTAGTGGAAGTGTTAAAATCAGTTGAAGCTTGTCAATTATACTCTGGAGCCATAGGGAAGAACTGCACAGGGTGGTGCTCTGAAAATCCTCAGAAAAAATTGTTAGAAAGGCCATCTACTGAAGACTAGGCCAGAGATGAATGTAAGTGATTCCATCTACATATATATAAGAATTCATTCCTGAACCAGATGTGCATTATTGGAACTAGTCCTATGTGAATATGCCTGAATTCAATAGATATATGGTAACCTATGAAATAGGCTCTGAGATGAAACCCTTCAATTAAAGGAATAATCGATGTCAATTAAGGTCGATTTTATGTTTCGAATTAAATGCGATTAAGGCTTGTGGAGAAGTTAATTGAAGTATTTTCTGTATCGAAATTCTACGGGAGGCCGAAGAGAATCACTCTGCAATAGGAATATATATGAACCTCTTTTTATATTAATGCTGCATAAAATTTCATGAAAACTGAATCCAAAATATTTGAGTTTTAATTGAAGAGCCAAGAAAGTGTGTGTCCCACGAAGTCGTGGAGGAAGCCTCATTGAAGAGAAATGAAGGAAAGGACCTTCGGTTATACAATGGTGATGTCCATATCAGGTCAGAATGTGATTACATTATATAGAGCATTCGAAGAAGGAGATTACACATTCTTTTGTGAAATGTCATACGACGTTCTGAAATCTTCAGAGAAGGTCTCACACAAGGCACAGTGCAAAGACAGAGCGAAGTCAATATGGAATAACGATGAAAGCTCTTGAATCAGAATGTATCAATCGAAAAGGGGAACTGTAACTAATGATACAGTGGAAGGAAGTATGTGTGTGCAGTGTTATACATGGGTTTAAGACAAATTAATAAGTTACAGTAGAAAGGTGTAACCCGAAGTGAAAAACAGAGTTGAGGAGAGTTAGTTTGGGCGAATGTGGAATAATGCGTTAACTATAGTGAAAACCCTGGTCAAATGTTGTTCACAATCCGGAGCTGGTTTGCAAAACCAAACCCACCCATATTGCACCACTTTTGTACTATAAGTTGTATTTCCAATTCGAACGCGATCAATGCCATAGGCTGACACGTGGCCTTAAGCGGTTTGGAGATACCACTCTCATCGCGAGTTAAAATCCCATGCACCTAAGTCACGTGAGATTCGATTGAGGACGTCGGATCATCTGAAGCAGTGCTACAGGCTTATAACCATTAGATCGTGATCGAAGTTACACAAAGGTATGTTAAATGCTGGGGCCGCTTTATTGAAATGGTTGTATTGAGTTTGTTAAATTTTCGGGGTCGGAATTAATATAAAGTGAACACCAATTATATTGGGATTACTTTATGCGCAGTCAATATATCATAGACAAGGAACCTTCATATAAGGTCTAAACTATAGAAACCCTTTGACTGTTAAAATTCTAGCCCGAGAAGTTATATAAATGTATATATACATTAATGTTGGGTTTAAGTCTGAGCGAAAGGCTTAATACTATATTGACAGACAATAGTTTATATATATTGTGGGACCCTCACCCAATCGCATCGGAGAAGGAGAAGGGCATCGAAACATGAAAATGCAAGTTGTGATTGCGATTAATCGCAATCAGAAGTATTCGAAAAGCGATTCATCGCATTGGCATATCAAAGTGAACAGTGATTAATCGCAATCGGAAATAGTGATCGCATCGCATCGAATCAGAGTGATCGCATCGCATCGGAGGATAATACAAGCTCGGCAAGTGGGCCTGAAAGGGAATTTTGTGTATTAAAATGATATATTATCATTAGATCGTCGAAAGTTATTTGAGCTATATAACATGGTTTTTCATATGTTAAAAACACCATGGTATATTAAAAACAGTTGTACATACAATGGTTACACAACTGCACTGAAGAAGAGAGCTTGCGGAAATGAAAGAGAGAGAGACAGCGGCAGAAAAATTGTACAAGGAAGAAGTTGAATTGGAGTTATAATATGAGTTTCAACCATTGAGTTAAAGCTCATATATGGACAGAGGGTGTGTAAACAGGTAGCCCAAGCATAGAGATTGATAATGAATAGAGATTGCCCAGATTCGGAGAGGCACTCTTATATGCACAAGACTTTGAGAGTTATTGGGAATTAAAATATTAAAACGGATTTATATCCAACAAATTCACATTTGAAGTGAACAGCTTTTGACAGGTGTTTCACAGGAATGAGATAGTGGGCTTGATAGGTGTACATGCGCAGGTGCACAGAGTAGCAGTAAAAAGAGGTATGCAAAACAGTTTCTTAACAGCAACAGAAAAGACAAAACCAGTAGAGCCAAAGGCCAGGAAGAGGACTGAGTGAAATTTATATACGTAACTGAAAATGAGAATGTAAATGTTGTAATTGGTTTTATATTGTTTGTGATGCATTGGCAAGTCTCTAGAAGAAAACAAAGCTCCCACTGTAATACTGAAATTAATGCATATTGTTATAATTTTTGAATGAGTGGGTAAAAGAAATGAGAAGGTAGAACGCAAAGAGGCATGACTGTCCATTTCAAATTCCCTAAGGAATGCTAACAGTCATAAGGAAATTTCTATAAATGATATCACATTGATATGCATAAATGAAGTTAGAGAGTGAGGTTAGAGAATGCAGAAATGAAGCAGTGAGGCAGAGAAGAAGGAGGAGTTGAGCAGAGAAGAAGGAGGAGCTGATAGAGAATCCAAGATGATGCAGAGATGATACAGGGCAGATAAGAGGACTGATGGACAGCAGAAGAGAAGGAACAGAACAAAGTTGATATCCAAGGTAAATCACCAAGTGTTTTTCCTTTGAAAGAGTAAGGAAATTGGAGGTTCCCTATCAATTTGTAGCTTGATAGATGTCAGTTGTAGCTGACTGAGGTAGGAGCCTCCTGTAGGTTGGTGCCTACAGAAAATAGATGGGAGTTGGTGCTTCCACATCAAGTTGTAGCTTGACAAAATTTCAGTTGTAGCTGACTGAGGTTGGAGCCTCCTGTAGGTTTGTGCCTGCAGAAAATTGATGGGAGTTGGAGCTTCCTTGCAAGTTGTGGCTTGCAGAATTGAGGTAGGAGCCTCCTGTGGGTTGGAGCCTACAGAAAATCAGTGGTGAGAGGGAGTTGGAGCTTTCCTTTGCATCACAACAATAATAAGATGTGGTTTTCTCCATTTATGGGTTTCCACTTATATCTGGTGTCTATGTGCATGATGTCTATGTGTTGATATGGTATATCTATTCTACTTAATACTTGTTGCTCACATATTAAGACTACTGGTACATTATCTAATCTGCTTATTAGTTGTTGCTCACAAATAAAGATTGCTCACATATTATGTTGATCATGAAATGAAGGCGTTAATAAAGTTTAATGAAATTTTTTTAAAAGTCCATGAATGTGTTAAACTGATTCCCCCCCCCCCCTCCCCTCTCAGTTTAACTAAGGGTTCAACATAATGATGCTGGACATTGGATTTTTCATACCTTTGTCCATGAGCATGTTGTTTTCCACCTTGCTAGCTGCTACTTTGGCCTTGGTTCTGATTTTTATTGCTACCCCTTCCTTGAGTATTTGCAGGACTGTTTCTTCCTCCTCTGTTTTGGCTTTTGCCTCTACCTTTTCCTCTATTATTTCCTCTGCCTTGACCTCTTCCTCTTCTAAAGGAAATTTGGGTCTTGAAGGCATGCTCCAAAGATGATTTTTCATTTCTACCCAATCTTTTCTCATGTGTCATCAGTGATGCATGGAGCTCATCAACTGAAAAATTTGAGAGATTCTTTGTCTCTTCTATGGTGGTGACTATAACATCAAACCTTGAGGGTAAGCTCCTCAAAACTTTCTCCACAATCCTTATTTCTTAAAGTGTCTCTCCATGAAACCTTATCTGTGTGACCATTCCAATCACATGTGTGAATAATGAGTCTGTGTTATCAAACTCCTTCATGTAGAGAGTTTCAAAATATCTCCTCAACAATTGTAGCTTTGTTGTCTTCACCTTCTCCGTACCTTGATTGGTTGTTCTGAGGGTATCACATGCTTCTTTGGATTTCTTAGCTGTTGTTATCCTTGGAAACACACTCTCATGTAATGCTTGATAGAGATAGAAGAGGGCTTTAGAGTCCTTCTTCTTATTGCTCTTCAAAAATTCCTTCTCTGCCAGTGTCAAGGCATTAAACTCATTTTCATCTACTGGTTCTTCAAAACCATCCTCAACAATTTCCCATAAGTCTTGAGAGGCAAACAGGGCTCTCATGGTGATTGCCCAATAATCATAGTTCTTCCCATTGAACTGTGGGAGCTGAGCATTTCCAATACTCATGCTTGTGTTGGCTCCTGCCATGCCTAGCACTCTGAACTATGCTTTAAATCTTGACTGTGATTTTTAAATAAAATGACTGTCTTCGAACAGTAACACAAACTATGTTTTGAGAAAAACCTTGGATTTTAGCCGAAACTTCACACTTCTAGAGAAATTGTTGCAACAAAAAATCCTTCCTTCAGCTTCTTTGACACCTTCAAAGAGCCTGGACTAGCTCTGATACCATGTTGGAATTTATGTTAATTCCAGAACAAAAGATTGAGAGAATAATACTCTCCTTCAAACACAGAGAATAGAAAAAAAATTGCTCACTGCCAGACAGAGATTGCATAAAAAATTTCTATTCCATTAATTGTAGAAATCTTTTACAAAAAAAACTTCCTCCTTTAACAGAGGGATCACACCTTGACTGCTTCAAAACACAGTGCACAAAAGGTTTTTGTCTCTGTTACAAAAAATACACTCTGTCTTACTAAAAAAATGCACACTCTGTTCTTTTTAAGACTCTGTCGATATTTTCGAAATTACACTGCTGTGTATATTTCATTTAGCTCTTGGGCTCTATCATTTTTTGGCACAACACACTTTAAAAAAAAAACAAAACATCTAACATAAAATTAAAACTATTGTATAACCTCCTAGGGCCCACAAAACATTAGCGCATATGTTTTAATATATATTAAAACATATATATATAAAACCATAGGTTAATAACAAAAGTTTCATTGCGCGATATATGAAAACATAAAACATAACAAAACCATAACACGGAACCTCCGGACTTGAAATACAATAAGCCATAATGCATACAAAGTTCGCGTCACAAAACCATGTGACGTCATCCTTTCTAAACTCCGTGCGATAGCCCTCCCATTGGTCGAGAGATGGGGCCCGCGGATTCCAAACAAAACTATAAACCAAATTTCAATAAAGTTCGCATAACAAAAGTCCCTCCTAACGTCATGGGGAATTGTAACGCGAAAAGTTTAGATTGTGTTTTATAAAAGGTTTCGGGTCCGTTTTTAGGTGTGGTGACGTAGGCACCAAACCAACGTGAAAAGCGTTGATTGGTCCGTGTACCTATGTGCTGGCAGATGAGGTCGGTTGCTTTCGTGGCCTGTGGGGATCGCCAAAATTTAATCACAAAAAATTCCCACGTACACAAAAACAAAAGCTCTATTTTCTATATAAAAGGACTGTAAGGGTGTTTTTAAAAACTCCGAATTGACTGTGCAATGAAAATAGCAAGCAGCCAGTGGCAGATTTTGTTGAAACAGAATTAGAAAGCGACACTTATGTGCAAGGTAGTTGAAGTTAACACTTCAACAAAAAATTTTGAATTTTTTAGTTGTACATGAATGGGATCAAGAATCAATGTATTTCGAAATGAATGTCAAATTAGCAATAAAGTAGAGGAAGAGATAAATCTTTGTCATTTGTTGTGTTGTGGTTAATTATGAAATTCTCTTTTATTTGTTGTGTTGTGGTTAAATATGAAATTCTCTTTTAGTATAAGCCACGGAAAGCTTAAGAGAACCTCGTCTGCAGTTAAAAGGGAAAGCTTAAGAGAACCTCATCTGCGGTTTTCGTTTTTAAATGCAACCATTTGATCCCTGTTTAATGTAGTATAATATGGAAATTCATTATATGATTTTTAATATATGATATTTTTAATTTATTTTTAATTTTGTATTCGTTAATGAATTAATATAATTTAGTGTTTTTTTTAATACAATTATATTTTTTTGTCAAAATTAATTTTCTCTCCAATCTTATTAGTAAGAGGGAGATTTAATGAGTGAATTAAAAACAAATTTATTTTATTTTATTAATACAAATTATATGATATATATTTTTGTGGTCAAAGTTAATTCTCACTCATCTAGTAAGAAAGAGATTTACCAAATGACTAAAGAAAAATCTATTTTAATTAAAAAAAAATTATAAAATAATATAGTCTTATGATTAAGTTGTGAGTCTTAATAAACTAAAATTCATGATAAACCATTTATTATACAAAACAAAAAAATCAACAATTTATATAATAGAAAATCATGATTGATTTCAATTCTGATAAATAAAACTTGTTCCTTTATTTAGATTTGAATTTTGATAAATAAAAAATCTTTGAGATCAACATATTTACAGTTTAAAACTTAATGTATTTTTGTGATCAACATATTTATGTAACTAATCTTTTCATGAAGATGATGATTTTGTATAGTTATATACTTTGGAAGTAAAAAAAAAAAAAAATACGTTGTGTGGAAAAATGTCCAATCAAACATGAAATTACACCATCATATACTTTCGAATGTCCAATCAAACATGAAATTACAATGCCACGTACTTTGTTGGTTAGCTTCTGTTAAAGGCACATGTTGTTTTATCTTGACACTGTTCCTAGACGGTTACATGTATATTCTTTGGAAAGTAAGAAGGACAAAATTTGTTAAAGATATTTTAAATATTTTTTTAAGATATTTTAATAAAAATTATTAAATTTTATAATTTTATTGAGTAATTTTTTAATCATTTTAATTTATATAATATATATTTAAAAATTTATATTAAAATTAGAGTTCACATAAATTAATATAATATAATTTTAAATAGTAATTAGGGTCTATTTACATATTTCTCTTTACTTATCTGAATGTTATTTTTATTTATATTGATTAAAACCTTTTATTAAAATTATTTATATGTAAGAAGGGTCGCATGGAGTAGTAGTCCCTGCCGAGTTAAGGAAGCAAAACCAGTTTGATCTATACATAACATCAACTGGGAAGAAGAGCACAACAACGAAGACTCGACATATTGAAAATTTTGGTTAACTCATTTCAAAAATGATGTTCGAGAATCAACACCTACTTGTCTCATATCACGATCTAATCTTAGATGCAATTTCAGATGTTTTTCTCAAATAATTAGATTTCCCTAATGCAATTTCATATGCGTGTCTCCAATAATCATTTTTTCTTGGTTCCAGGGTACATCCATCATACTAACTTGGCAAGGGTAGTGATGACCGGCTCCACATTTCCTTCACTCACGACAAGCGAGATAGGATTTAAAGGGAGAAGACCCAGCATGTCGTAAGAAGCTAGATGTTAGCTCAGATAAAGATAACCCTCCATATCCATGAACATAACCATACAAAGATCCGCATATAGAGCAAGATCCATTTTATGCATTTACTTATGCGAGGTGAAGAGCCTATTCAAGTCCCATATCAATGTGACGCATAACCATTATGAGAGACATTAGTTCTAAAAGCTACACAAGTAGTTAAAGGTCTAGAAACAAATGCTCCTATCAATATTTAGTCCAAGCATAAGTGGGTAGGATATTAGACCTATAGGTCGGTGATGTTACCGAGGCCTTTGTTGTTGTTGGTCCACATTAATCTCTAAAGTTAAGGTCAATTTCTCTTTTTATTTATTTGATGATGTTTATGGTTATTGATGATTTTTGGTGGAAGAGTGGAACTAAGAAGGTCATAATTTTAACTCCATCATCAACGGATGTAGCCATCTATGTAGTTGTAGTTGGAGTAAACAAAGGATCATATATGAAATATCTATTGTTTCAAATGCAACCTGCACAACTAATTTCCTTGATCATGTTGCAAAGGTATATAAAACTATTCTTACAAATCACATTATACTTATTTTAGGAAGAACATGTTTCCTTGGGACAATTGAGACAAATCTCTCTGTTCAATTGAGTTCTTTTAAAAGATATATAAATAACCCATGCACTGTGCAAAAAAACACCACAATAAAATTATTCACGATGAAAATATTTCTAAATTATGGATGACTGTTACAACTTATAATAAATGTAGATAGCAATAATACTACCCCATAAACTACAACGACATTCGAAATACATGAGATAACCAGGATACTGCATCTTTTCACTTGTTTTATCTTGATATCAAACTCAAATTATTGAGCTTTTGGTGGACCAAAATCATTCCTCTGTGGGGAGGTATGATCCATGAGGATCTTAACACATTTTCCAAGGATCACCATGTTGAAGATAAGCTAATTGAAACTTAGTTTATGGGTATCTCAAATATGAATGTAGGTGTTCTCATATTTGAATTTTTTTTTTTTTTTTTTAAAGTTGATTTATGAGAGGACTTCCTCAAAGTCGATTTCTAAATTCATAATGAAGTTGAGAGGCTTAAGGGATTTTATCTCATCCCTTGAGTTTTGGATAAGGTCCTCGATAGGTGGATCTAAGAGATTTACTCTTCAAGAATCTCATGGAGAATAATTTAAAGGGATTTAGAGAGTTATTTTCTCCTTGGAGTAGGGATTTAAGGATTTTTCCTATCCTTTGTTTTGGGATCTTGAAATATATATAAAACCCTCCTATCTACTTTGTTTGGTATGAGAGTTTTGGAGGAGAGAGCTTGAGAGGATTTTCGAGAATTTTTTAAGAGCTTCATTTTGAGGAAGCATTGGAGAGCTTGAAGAGCTCAAGAGGTCTTTCAAAGGGATTTTTTGTTATGTACGAGTCTTGAACTCCTTTGTGTAGAATAAAGATTTAGGTTTGTTTGTCATGTTTAGTATATCATTATATAAATTCCTCATTACATAAATACAATAGAAGTGTATACATTCCTCATTACATAAATACAATAGAAGTGTTATTCAACTAAATCACAAATACAATAAAAGATAGATGAACGACTTATCGAGAGGGAAACCTCCTTTATATTACATAAATGAACAATTATTGGATGATTCAAATGAAAAAACCACCTTTCTATATATAGGAGACTAAGGGGTCATAATGTAATTAGGGTCGACATAACAATAATAATATAAGGGGACACCAATAACAATAGTGGGCTTCTATGGGGCACAATAAAAACAATATAGGGACTACATGGGTACAACAATAAAAATAAGGGGATACACTAGTATTATATGGACTTAACATGCCCCTCTCCTTCAAAAAGTGTTGTCCTCAACGCTTGAGTAGTTATGGATGATTTTGTATAAAATTCTCATCCTCTGATGTGGAATATTCAATTGGTAAGTTCTTACACTTGATGACATACTCTGAAATTGATCGATTTCATAGTTGTCGAGCTCTTATTTCCATGACTGCTTTAGGTTCCAACATGATTTTCCCTTCCTTGTTAAGTTCTGGAAATACTGTTTGAACTGGGAGCTTGTCACCTATAACCTTCTTTAAGCATGAAACATGGAGAATCGGGTGCACTCGGAAAGATGTAGGAAACTCTAATTTGTATTCCATAGTACCAATCTTATGCAACACCTTGTAAGGACCATGATACTTTAGTGATAATTTATTATCCTTCTTAGCTTGATTGATCTACATTTTTTTGTTATGGTTATAGCCTTAAAAATACCTAGTCGCCTACATAAAAACTTCTTTTGTTGCGATGTTGATGTGATTGTTGTTTCATTTGATTCTGCGCCAAAGTGAGGTTATCCTTTAAGAGTTGGAGAATTTGTTGTTGATGCTCGATGTGATATTCTACTGATTGCACATTAGAAGGGAAATATGATGTCATGTGTTAGCACCCAATCTGAACCTGAGGCTAAAAAAGGAAAATCAGGGTAACAACTAAACCATGCTCAGCCTTGTAGCTAGCCCTACAAGGACATGAGAGGGATCTCTTCGTAGAATAGATATTCAATAACGCAATAATGAACTGACTTTAGGCTAGGTATATAAATGGGAAAGAGGTTTTAATAAATGACTGAATTTTCAGGGATGTATGGGATAAGAGGACAGTATGAACTGAGGAATTAAATCAAAGACACAGAGTATTTCATGGGGCAAGATAGGAAGGAGATTTAGCAATCAAGTTGAAATAAGATGGAGTGGAAAGACTGTTGAGAAGCCGAAAGGGGCATGATAAATGAATCCCTTTCAAATAGAAGAAAAAACACAGAGTATGAATGATTTCCCAAGGCAGATCATATTAAATGGATTCTACCTTTCAAACTTGAAAAAATTCAACTAGAAATGTTTATGACTGAATGATGAAACATAACAATATACATATGAAACACGAAGGAGAAACAAATGCTAAAACTCATACCACATGAATCCCACAAATCAGAGCTGCATCACTTTATTGATTCCCTGCCAAACTGTACAATGGAGCGCAAAGCTCACCACCACACTATTCCCCTACTTCTGAGTTTTCAGACCTCAGACTTTCAGACCTCTACAAAATGATTTGCATTTTCAATAAATAGACCAGATTTGTGAGAATATGGATCGATAGAAAGAGGGGTTGTTTCAATAGCTTTCAAGAACTGAAAACTGAAGATAGAAAACCAAGGGCCAATAGTATTTCTGAAGAAGGAGCAGCGTTACATTTTGCCACTCGAATTTGCTGATAACCAATTCGGAGGCGAAACCTGTTGTGTAGGTCCTTTGAATCGTAACTGAAGATGTGACTGTTACAATGTTGGTTCTTGGCCTCTAATGTTTCGCTTTCCATTTTTCGTTTTGAGGAAAACTGGCTTTATAAATTGTTTCCGAAATAAAACAGAATGAAATTATATGCTTTCGTGAAGGGAAAAATTAATTTTTAAACGGGAAATGGGAAGGGAAGGAGGCGGAATCCACATTATAATCACAATCAGGATGGACGGGGCAGAGGGATATGATACATGTATGGAACTTTGCCGATGCGATTGGGGGAAAACCTTTATATAAATGAATTAAAACCAAAATTTGATTTTAAACCAAGCGAAAGCCTTTTTATTACATACGGGTGGAAGTGTATGTGGTGGGCCAAAGGGCCAATCGGAATCGGAAGATCGGGTGCATTACATAACAAAAATCATCGATGCGATTGGGAGGGGGCGATGAATTATGGGCCGTCGGATCAGAGGAGAAAATCTATGGTTGTGGGTTAATCGGGAGTGGGCCATCGGCGGAAGTCAATCAGAGGGGGACAATCGGGGGCATCGATTGCGATGGCTTGATCTCATATGAGTCGTTCGACCGGAGGGGGGAAATCGATGGTTGTGGTTTAATCGGGAGCGGGCCATTGGCAGAAGTCAATCGGAGGGGGACAATCGGGGGCGCCGATTTCGATGGCCCGATTGCATATGGGCCGTCCGATCGGAGATCAGATGAATGGTCGGGATCGCATCAGGTGGGACCGATTGGAGGTTTACAATCGAGAGTTCTTAACGGAATCACATCGGAAGTTTCATGATGAGCTAATCGGGGTGGACTTATAAAAGTTGCGATGCGATGGAAGGGCGGGGTTTTATTATAATAAAGACTTTGAACTTTATATTATAATGTTTCACGTATGGTGGGGAAGTGGTTTAGGAATGGCGGGGGGGTATATGTGTATATATAAACCTTGGAAATATTTATCATAAGGTTTTCAACGGGGAATGGAGGGGAAGTGGTTTTGGGATCGGATTTAATGTATTAATGTGATTTTTGCCATTGGAAAGGGAGAAAAGGGATTTTATAAGGGGAATATTAAACTTTAAACATAAAATTTAAGGGGAATATGGGAAATAGGGGATATATGAGGATATAGGGGACTTTTACTTCACTTCAGCGTAAATTTCAATCCAGAAGTCAGTTTTAAGAGTGCAATATACCGTTGGAAAGATCTTTCCGGGCTCTTTCTGCTGGATCTGCTTGGAAAATGATTTGATGTTGAACATGTTGTGAAAAAACTTCTCTGAAAGGAAGGGTGATGATCTTGTCGGAGATGACCGCTTCTGAATTGTGACTGAAAGGCAAAGTATTATGTTTTCACCTCAAAACATGGTTTTGAGGTGAAACTTGCATCAAACTAAATAAATGATATATCTGATCTTCCTGGTGCTATGATTTTGAGTTTATTGACTTCCTCATGACCTTGTTGATCTTTATTTGACACTTGACTCATTAATTTGATCATGGTGAGACCCTAGAAACTAATGAGACCCATCCTATGACCTACTGACATGATTTGAGAGTGAAAGTGACTTATGAAAAAAGACCATAGAAAGGAGAATCAGCAAGTGCCTCATGAGAGAAGACTAATGAAAACTCACTACCATCAATGAATCCATGACCTAGCAGAACGGTGAAATTTATTCGGTATGAGACTCCTAATATGCAAATGCAAAAGAGAAATTTTGATCACTAATGGTAGTATGACTAGACTAACACTAACATGGGCTCCAATGGGGATGGTAGCTCCTTGGAGGTGCCAAGAACACTGTAGAACAAGTAGCCTTATCCATTGGGCATGGAGTCAAAAATACTAAAAAACTGACACAATGCAAACTGACACTGACTCAAGACTAAGACTGAGAAAATGAAATAAAACCAAACCATACACATAACATTCAATTCTTATAGCCTTCACCTCAGGCCCCAAACTTCAAGGACTGTGTACTCTGAAATCTGATAAAATAACATGGTATATACAATGATGATGACATAAATTCTGATTCTTTGTTTTCAACAATGGTAGTGCTTTAAAAGCCTACCATTTACGGCTCCTCCAGGGCAATCTTGGCCATCCATTTCTGAGAGCAAGAAGGCATTATGTCCTTTGTATGCTGAAATCCTATATGGTCCTTTCCACAGATTGTCGAACTTACCATGCTTCCCTTTGTCTTCATTTCTGGCATCCCATTTCAACACTATATCATCCAGCTGAAACCTTTCTTCTTTGGTCTTTCTGTCAAAGATCTTCTTTATTTTCTCCTGCAACTGAATGGCGTTATGTGACACTTCCTCTCTTGTTTGCTGAAGGTGGATAATCTAATTGATCCTTCGCTGATTATCATTATCCTCGCTACCAAATTCTTGCAATAATCTCATAACTGGGACTATAAGGGATGTGGGGAAGACAACATCAGTTCCATAAACTAATTCGAAAGGCGACATACCGATTGATTTCTTACCACTAACTCTATCTTCCCACAGAGCGCTGATGAGCTTGTGATGCCAGTTTCTTTTGTTTGCCTCCAGCATTTTCTTAATTATATTTACCAGTGATTTGTTAGATGACTCAGCCAGGTCATTGCCTTGTGGATAATACGTTGTCGAATGACCCAACGTGATGTTGTATTTGTCACAAAAATCGATCATCTTCTTGGATCGGAACGCTGCTGCGTTGTCTATTACGATTTTGCATGGGCAACCAAAACGAGATAAAATATTCAATTCTAGGAATTGAATGATTACCGTGTCTGTTGCTTGCCTGGTTGGGATGGCCTCGATCAATTTCGTAAATTAATATGTCCCTGTCAATATCCATCGGTGTTGTGCTGAGGACACAGGATGAATTTCTCCTATGAAATCGAGCCCCCACTGCTGAAAGGGTGCGTTCACTGAAACTGGTTTCAAAGGGAGTGGAAGCAATTTCTTCTTCCCTTGGAAGATTTCGCATTCATGAAATTTCATCACTGTCTTATATAAATCAGAAAATAATGTGGGCCAATAATATCCTTCTCTCAATACCTTGTTAGCTGTAGTCTTCCGAAACAAGTGACCGCCACAGTTGCCTTTATGAAAATCGTGCATTACCTTCTGCACCTCTTCTTCAACCAAAAAATTGAGCAGAACGCCTCCTGGATCTTTCCAATATAGAGCGTTGTCTAAAATGCAGTATTTTGCAGATTTTAGCTTCAAAGATCTACCCTTACTCTTATACATGCCCGTAGGAGGTGACAAATGCTGAAGGACATAGACAATATCTGAATACCACGGGGACTGCAGAAAAATATCTAAAATTGGAACTAGAAAATCTTCATATTCATCTTTTGCCACTGTTGTTATGAGGTTTATATCTATATCACGCAGATTTGATTGGGCCATAAATTTCGCCAAGCCTTGGCCTTTGATCAACTTCGTAGGCTTGATCTCCAGATCGTACTCCAACATAGCTGCTATCCACTTACCCCTCTGACCTTATGGATCATTTTTCATCAACACATCCTTCACTGCTGGGTTAGGGACATAAGCTATAGTATGTGAATGCAAAATATAGACCCTAAAATCCTTCAATTCCTTGATAAGATCCAATGCCTGTTTTTCAATAATATTATACCTCCAAACAACATCTCTAACAATTCCACTGAAAAAGGAAATTGGCTTTTCGATCTCGTCTCTCTTTTGCATTAAAACAGCAGCTAAAGTATGCTCTGATGAAAACGAAAATATGATGAAGTCTTGAGTGTAGTCGGGACTGATCAAAACTGGGGCATTGGACAGAGCGAACTTTACCAGATTGAATGACTTGACAACTTCTTCACTCCACTTGATAGTGCTGTCCTTCTTCAACATGTTAGTCATTTCCCTCAGATGTTCAGCCAGATTGGGTATAAATCGACGTAAGAAGTTCATCTTACCATTGAATGCTTGGATCTCCTTTTTGTTTCGTGGAAGGTCTATGTGATGAATTGCATCCACTCTAGATGGATCGATGTGGATACCATCTTTAGAGATTATATGCCCCAGCAGCTTGCCTTCATCCATGGAAAAGAGACACTTCTTGGGATTGAGATAAATTCCAAAATTTCTGCATCGCTGAAAAAAACTCTCAAATGGTGCAAATGCTCATCATCTGATCTTGAAAACACTGTCAAATCATCCAAATAAATGACCAGAAAAACATCTTTTTCATTGGCAAAAGCAATGTCTATTGCACACTGGAAATTAGCTCCTGCATTCTTCAGTCCAAATGGCATTTTAGCATACTGGAAAGTTCCCCAAGGTGTTGTGAAGGCAGTTTTATCTTGGTCCTTCTCATGCACCAAGATTTGGTTGTAGCCTGAGTAGCCATCAAGTAGTGAAATCCTGGATGCTCCAACTACTCTCTGCAGAATATTGTCCATTTTCGAAAGTGGATAATTATCCTTTAAGGAAGCCTTATTCAAGTTCTGAAAATCTATACACAACCTTATTTCTCCAGTCTTCTTATGTACCAAGACCAAATTTGAAATCCAGTCAGAAAATCTAATGGGGACTATGATACCAACTTTGTACAATCTGTTCACCTCTTTTTCGATGGATGGCAGCAGCTTCAGATTGATTCTTCTCAGCTTTTGTCTGAATGGCTTTTGATCCGGATTGCTAGGAATAATATGCTGGATTATTTTCTTATCATACACCTTCAAATCTGAATAATCCCATGCAAATACATCAAAAAATTCAAAAAGCAACTTCACATACTTATCCTTCGCTTCAGGGGACAATGCCTTTGAAAATTTCACGAACTTGGGCTGATCAGGTGTTCCAAGATTCACATCTTCAACTCCTTTCTCCATGGGCACCAAGCTTGGCTTCTTTTCCACATCGTCCTGATCAAACAACTCCTCTAAAGGTATGAGACCTCTAGGAATTACATTATCTTTCAGCTGTAATATGTCCATCTGGTTTGTTTCCAATTCTTGATCATCAACCACATACTCACCTTCTATGGGAGTGTCCTTGAATTTTCCATCACCCTGCGAAAATGCATTGATCTCATTATCATCCCAAAATACTTTCCAATACCTTAAATTGTCCGGAACAGCGGGCCTATGTTTGACATGGATCTCAAACTTGTTGCTGGAGTTCATCGAAATCTTCAGGTTACTTGCAGTAGTGGCAAGAGAATCAACAATAAGATTCTGCATCCTGGGCACTGTTTTCAAAGTGTACTTTGGGAATGTCTTCAAAATGTGCAGAACTGCATTTCTGTATGCCCTCAGTCTTGGATGTTTAGCTTGGTATTCTCTTTTCACCTGCTTGATTATTAACTCAGAGTCACCATACACATAAATCCTTTTCGCCTTCAACTTCTTCAATATTTTGAGGCTTGCAATTAGAGCTTCATACTCTGCTTCATTGTTGGAGCAGTCAAAAGCCAACTTATAAGCACATACTCTAACATTACTAGGGACCTTTTCAGGCTGGAAAACAAGGCTCCGAATCCATATTCCAATACCTGCTCCATCCTTATTAACAGCTCCATCAAAATCCATACCCATAGGCCTTCTTCTTCTTCTTGCAGATGCTGAAATTTAGTTTCTTCCTTCTCTTTACCTTGGCTGATTTCTGGCTGTTCGCTGTCTTTTTGCTACTGGCGGATAGGAGGCTCAGAAGTACTTACTGATTTGTCCTTTTCCTGTTCGAGGACCTCTCTGAAATTTTCTAAAATCTCAGGTATCTCATCCACTTGTACCAACTGAACATCCTCATCATTTAAATCACCATATGAATATAAGACAAAAGACTCTAAATCTGTGTGGACTCCATTGATGGGATGGTTTACTGGCTTGTCTTTGCTAGTAATCATATATTTCATTTTCTTTTCCCTATACAACTGGCCAAATACAGGGATTGTGGCATAAGAGAAGTCAAGTTGTATGGTCCCCTTAAGTTTTGCACCCCAAGACCTAGATAGAAGCATTCCAAACCGTGGTGGGACATCAGCGACAACTACATCCATCAAGACATTCTTGGCTGGGATTTGATCTAAAGACACTACCAAGTCTTTAATAAGACCAATACAATGGACCCTACTTGAGTCAAAAGAATAAAAATCATGGTATTTTCTAGTAACATCAAGGCCTAACTTCTCCATGAAAGCTTTGGGCATCAAATTATGTGAGGCCCCAGAGTCCAACATGGCGTTATGCAAGATAAACTCATGCAACCTAAGACTTAAGTAAAAGGGAGGGACCTCATTTTCTTCAAATTCTTCTGTGGTTGGACCAAAAATAAGTTCAGGGTAGTCATCTTCCACATTAACCATATCAGAAAGAGGGTCTATTTGCAAGGCTTTAGACACCTGAATTTTATATACACTATTCTTCACCAACTCGGTCAAGGGCACGGACACCTTCAGCTTGGAAATTTCACTTTCGAAATTAAAAGAGGGAGCTTTTTCTACCTCTTTAATGGGAGGGTCTTTCTTCTTTGTTTGCTCCTTCGCTATGCTCTGTTGGATTTTTTTATTTGTTGTATTAGTAGCTGCGGGTGCTTTGCTGGATGAAGGATTGGCCGGCTCTTCTGCTTTCTTTTGTGCCTCGTTCTTCATTTGGAGTTATTTTCTCTTTTGAATGGGACTGATTGTGACGTTTTTGTTCCTAAGAGAATATTGCCTTTGCTGGGCTGATAGAGCATTCATATACCTTCTCTGGTAGTCATCAGATTCTTCCTCTAACACCACGTCATTGGCCAAAATGAAATTTTCGTCCCCTCAAATGTCTGGAGTCACCACTGTGTATTTTTCATCTTCTGTGAGGAAAATGGGCACACCATCAGCTGTGAAAAAGTGATTGGCCTCAATCGCAGGGTTATCATCGTCTGAGTTTGTCCCTTGCACGTATTTCTGCTATAATGGCGTTTTAATCTACTACTGTGGTGCCACTTGGTCCTGCACCCTCTGTTCTCTCTGTCTAATTCTAAATTACGGCTGTTGTTGTCCTCTAAAATTCGGATTTCTTATTTGGGGTTCAGGTCTGTCTGAAATATTTAATCGATCAACCATCCTTTCCATTGTACGAATCAGTGTGTCCATTTTGCTATTCGAAGGGGAGGCTTCCTCTTTCACCACGACTTTCTTTTCAGCTCTGGCTCGAGCTCTTCTAGCCAACATATTAGCTTCAACGCTTACTGTTATCCTCTGCATGTCTTCAAGTGACGGCAGATCTCTTTCACGCAGATGATATGCCATATCGACATCAAAACCATTCAGAAACTTCAGCAAAGCTAAATCCATAGGAGGTTTGAGGTTAGCCGGAATAGCATTGTATACAACATTGAATCTTAAACAATAGTCTTACACAGTTTCACCCATATTTCTTTTAATATTCTCATATTCAGACAGAATTTGGAGTGGGTTCTTTTTCACCTCCCATCGGTCTAAGAACTGTGTGTGTAACTCCCGTAAAGTACGAATAGAGCCTGCTGGCAAGGCTCTAAACCACTTTCTAACTTTGCCTCCAAAGCTTTGAACAAACAGTCTAGTGGTTACATTCTCTTCCTCTACCTCATGAAGATCAAAAAAATCATTCATCTTATTAACATGCTACTGGGTTGTGATGCTTTGAGTGGCATCAAAGATTGGAATTTTACTCTAATAATCAGCAGGCATATCATTAAGGACCTGGGGTAAAACCAGGGGTGCATACCGGGCAGCCATGATTCTGGGAGGATTTACAACATCGTTTGTAGTACTGGGATTTGAGGGAGGTGTTGATGGAGGAGATGAAAACTGGAAAATGACTGATGGGAATGATGATGAGTCGGGAGGATGGAATGTTGTCCCTGATGATTCTGAAACCTCGGGAATATTAGTTACAGTGATGGACTGGGGAGAATTCAAAACGTAGTCATCAATGGAGGAATTCACTCTTTGAACTTCAATACCCACAAGGAATTCTGGATCTAAATCTGTGTCTTCGAGTGCAGTTTCAAACTTATTTCTAAACAAAGAGAGCTCAAAACTCTCATCAAAAGAAAGCTCTTCTACAAAAAACCACTCACTGGGCCAAGTATGGGACCTGAAAATAGGTGTAGGACTTAGTGATCCCTCCTATCTTCTGACTATTCTTGGGATAAGATTTGGATTTTCAAACACAGGGGGAGGATTTGGATCAGGATTAGCCCTTGTGTATCTTCTTGAAGCCAGTGTGGTCAAATTTCTACTCTACAATATTTATATTAGCCTAGAAAACTCTGAAATATCATCATCAAGACTACACAAGAAAGATATTACTGGGGTGATGAATCTTCAATGCAAAAAGTTTGTAGTCTCCCCAATATGGTCGCTAGAGATTTTAGCACCCAATCTGAACCTGAGGCTAAAAAAGGCAAATCAGGGTAACAACTAAACCATGCTCAACCTTGTAGCTAGCCCTACAAGGACAGGAGAGGGCTCTCTCCGTAGAATAGATATTCAATAACATAATAATGAACTGAATTTAGGCTAGGTATATAAATGGGAAAGAGGTTTTAATAAATGACTGAATTTTTAGGGATGTATGGGACAAGAGGACAGTATGAACTGAGGAATTAAATTAAAGACACAGAGTATTTCATGGGGCAAGATAAGCAGGAGATTTAGCAATCAAGATGAAATAAGATGGAGTGGAAAGACTGTTTAGAAGCCGAAAGGGGCATGATAAATGAATCCCTTTCAAACAAAAGAAAAAACACAGAGTATGAATGATTTCCCAAGGCAGAGCATATTAAATGGATTCTACCTTTCAAACTTGAAAGTATTCAACTAGAAATGTTTATGACTGAATGATGAAACATAACAATATACATAAGAAACACAAAGGAGAGACAAATGCTAAAACTCATACCACATGAATCCCATAAATCAAAGCTGCATCACTTTATTAATTCCCTGCAAAAATGTACAATGGAGTGTAGAGCTCAACACCACACTATTTCCCTACTTCTGAGTTTTCAGACCTCAGACTTTCATACCTCTACAAAATTATTTGCATTTTTAATAAATAGACCAGATTTGTGAGAATATGGATCGATAGAAAGAGGGGATGTTTCAACAGCTTTCAAGAACTGAAAACTGAAGATAGAAAACCAAGGGCCAATAGTCTTTCCGAAGAAGGAGCAGTGTTACATTTTGCCACTTGAATTTTCTGATAACCAATTTGGAGGCGAAGCCTGTTGTGTAGGTCCTTTGAATCGTAACTGAATATGAGACTGTTACAATGCTGGTTCTTGGCCTCTGACGTTTCGCTTTCCATTTTCTGTTTTGAGGAAAACTAGCTTTATAAATTGCTGCCAAAATAAAACAGAATGAAACTATATGCTTTCGTGAAGGGAAAAAATAATTTTTAAATGGGAAAAGGGAAGGGCAGGAGGCAGAATCCACGTTATAACCACAATTGGATTGGACGGGGCAGAGGGATATGATACATATATGGAACTTTGCCGATGCGATTGGGGGAAAACCTTTATATAAATGAATTAAAACCAAAATTCGATTTTAAACCAAGCGAAAGGATTTTTATTACATACGGGCAGAAGTGTATGTGGTGGGCTAGAGGGCCAATCAGAATCGGAAGATCGAGTGCATTACAATACAAAAGTCGCTGATGCGATTGGGAGGGGGCGATGAATTATGGGCCGTCGGATCAGAGGGGAAAAATCGACGGTTGTGGGCTAATTGGGAGCGGGCCATCGGCGGAAGTCAATCGGAGGGGGACAATCAGGGGCGCCAATTGCGATGGCCCGATTGCATATGAGCCATCCAATCGGAGGGGGAAAATCGACGGTTGTGGTTTAATCGGGAGCGGGCCATCGGAGGGGGACAATCGGGGGTGCCGATTGCGATGGCTCGATTGCATATGGGTCGTCCGATCAGCGATTAGATGAACAGTCAGGATCGCATAGCGTGGGGCCGATCATAGGTTTACAATTGGGAGTTCTTAACGTAATCGCATCGGAAGTTTCATGATGAGCGAATCGGGGTAGACTTATAAAAGTTGTGATGCGATGGAAGGGCGGGGTTTTATTATAATAAAGACTTTGAACTTTATATTATAATGTTTCACGTATGGTGGGGAAGTGGTTTGGGAACGGCGGGGGGGTATATGTATACATACAAACCTTGGAAATATTTATCATAAGGTTTTCAACGAGGAATGGAGGGGAAGTGGTTTTGGGATTGGATTTAATGTATTAATGCGATTTTTGCCATTGGAAATGGAGAAAAGGTATTTTATAAGGGGAATATTAAACTTTAAACATAAAATTTAAGGGGAATACGGGAAATAGGGGATATATGAGGATATAGGGGACTTTTACTTCACTTCAGCATAAATTTCAATCTAGAAGTCAGTTTTAAGAGTGAAATATACCGTTGGAAAGCTCTTTCCGGGCTCTTTCTGCTGAATCTTCTTGGAAAATGATTTGACGTTGAACATGCTATGAGAAACTTCTCTGAAAGGCAGGGTGATGATCTTGTCGGAGATGACTGCTTCTAAATTGTGACTGAAAGGAAAAGTATTATGTTTTCACCTCAAAACATGGTTTTGAGCTGAAACTTGCATCACACTGAATAAATGATATCTATGATCTTCCTGGTGCTATGATTTTGAGTTTATTGACTTCCTCATGACCTTGCTGATCTTTATTGACACTTGACTCATTAATTTGATCATGGTGAGACCCTAGAAACTAATGAGACCCGTCCTATGACCTACTCACATGATTTGAGAGTGAAAGTGACTTATGACCAAAGACCATAGAAAGGAGAATCAGCAAGTGCCTCATGAGATAAGACTGATGAAAACTCACTACCATCAATGAATCCATGACCTAGTGGAATGGTGAAATTTATTCGGTATGAGAATCCTAATATGCAAATGCAAAAGAGAAATTTTGATCACTGATGGCAGTATGACTAGATTGACACTAACATCATGGATGGTGGATGATATCCATAAAGTGCCATGAATGGGGTCATTTTTGCTGCAGTATGGAAGGAAGTGCTATGCCACCATTCAGCCAAGGGTAACCACTTAACTCATTGTGCCTGTTTATTAGATACAAAGAAACAAATATATCCTTACAAACATTTGTTCATTATCTCAGTTTTCCCATCATATTGAGGATGATAAGATGAGCTATGAGCTAATTGAGTACCCAGAGAAGAAAATAATTCCATCCAAAAATTTCCAATGAAAATGGGATCTCTCTCACTTACAGTAATCTTTGGGTTTCCATGTAGCTTTTGGATTGTTTCCATAAATGTCGTAGAAATTGTAATAGATTTAAATGGATGAGATAATGCACAAAAGTGAGTATACTTGGTAAGTCTATCGACTACCACCATGATGAAAAAATTTCCTTTGGACTTGGGTAAACCTGTGATAAAATCCATTGAAACTTCCTCCCAATGTTGACTTGGAATGGATAAAGGTTGTAAAAAAACTGGGGTCTTAATTGTCTCAACTTTATTTTGTTGGAAAACCAAACATTTTTCAATAAAATTTTGAATATCAGATTTAAGGCCATCCTAAAAAAATTCCTTCTTAACCCTCTGGTAAGTTTTTAAAAATCCTGAGTTCCCTCCTAAGGGAAAGGTGTGCAATTCTAGAAGAATATTTTGTTTAAGTTGAGAATTATTACCAAGGTATAAGTGATCCTTTTACCATAATGAATCATTTTCCCACCTAAATGTATCTGATGTATTGGGATCTTACTGCAAATTTTGAATGAGTGCTCACACTTCTTTGTCATTTTTCCATTCATCCCTTGCTTCGGTTATCCAATCTGATTGTATAATAGAAATGGCACAAAGAAATGCTTCCACATCCTTATCCTTTCTTGAGAGTGCATCTTCAACAACATTTTGCTTCACTTTTTTGTAGATGATTTCAAATTCATAGCCCAACATCTTTGTGACCCATTTTTGTTGCTCTTCTTAATATAATATTTGTTCTAAAAATTATTTAAGACTATTATGAGCCACTTTTACCTTGAAGTGTCTTCCCATTAGGTAAGGTCGCCATTTCTTAAGTGCATGTAGTATTTTTAACATTTCCTTCTCATAAATATCTTTGTATAAATATTTTCCTTTGATTGGATGAATTTCAAAAGAAATGGGTCTTCCTTCTTACATTAAAACAACACCAATTCCATTTCCTTAGGAATCACATTCCACAATAAAGGTTTTTGTGAATTTTAGTGTAACTAAGATTGGTTCTTGGCACATTACCTCTTTAAGGTGTTCAGAGGCTTTAGTTGCTTCTGGAGATCAAGAAAATGCATTTTTCTTCAGTAATGTTGCTACAGGTTTTTCTATTCTCCCATAATTCTTAACAAAAATTTGATAATAATCTATTAACCGGAGAAATCCTCGCAATTTTTTTATGGTTGTGGGGTTTTCCATTCCTTTATGGCTTTAATTTTGTTAGGGTCTAACTTAACACCTTCATAAGATACAATATGACCTAGATATTCCACCTCTTGTACTACAAAGAAAAATTTGGAGGTTTTTACATATAATTGTCTCTCCTCCAATAGTTTGAGCACCCTGTCAATGTGTTGAACATGATCCTCCCAAGACTTGCTATAGATTAGTATATCATAAAAAATACTAACACAAAATGGAATTCGTTAAATATTGAAATGCAGAAGGTGCATTGGTAAGGCCAAAAGGCATGACCAAAAAATCATAATGAGACTCATGAACTCTAAATGTTGTTTTCGGAATGTCTTCAGTCTTCATTCTTATTTGATGATATCTTGAAAAAAGATCCAACTTTGTGAAGTAAATTTCTCCATGTAATTCATCTCATAATTCATCAATGACAGTAATGGGAAATTTATCTTTAATAGTGAGCTTTTTGAGCTCCCTATAATTTGGACACATGCATCATGATCCATCCTTCTTGCGTACCAATACTACTAAAGCAGAGAAAGAACTTTGAATAGGTTGAATTATACCAACCTCTAGCATTTATGCAACCATACGTTCAATTTCACTTTGTTTGGCATAGGGATATTGTAAGGCATAATGTTTGGAGGAACACTTCTTGGAATAAAATGAATAGCGTGATCATGATCATGAATAGGTGGGAGGACTTTGGGAGTCTCAAATACCTTGGAATGATTGTCTAAGACATTTTGGAGATCTAGAGAAATAGATTATTTCAATGTTTGAACATCTAGTGAGCATAATTGTGAAATTATGCCTCGTTTTTCTTTCTTTAGAAGCTTTGTCATGCCATTAGAGTTGATTATCTTTCCTAGTTTCCATATGATACCCCTTAATTCAACTTCCTATCCTTCCCAAAAAAATTCAAGAAAAGTTCTTGAAAATTAAAAGTTATTGTACCCAAATATTGTAACCATTGGACTCCTAGTACAACATCAGCACCACAATTAGAATGGAAAGCATTGTACTATTCAATACATATTCTCCCATGGATATCTTGATATTATGGCACTTTCTAGTGCAATTTATAGTTCCTCCTTTTACAACCACTACTTGAAGCTTTGGTGCTAGATAAAGGAAGAAATTTAATTCCTTGGCTATCTTACAATGAAAAAAATTATGGGTACTACCCAAATCAATCAACACTATTACATTTTTCTTCTTGATATTTCCTTCTAATTAAGAGTTTTAGGAGTTGTAATTCTTGCCAATGCATTACAAGATATGATCAGATTCATTTCCTATTTCTCTCAAGGTTGGTTCCTGATGTATATACTCTTATTTGAAGTTTCTTGTTCCTTTTCTTCCTCCTCTTCACAATCTATGTAAAATAATTTCTTCTCATCACACTTATGACCTTTAGTGTATTTTCTATCACAACTTTAACAAAGCCCTTTTTATCTTTTTTCCTACATTGATTGTTGTGGTGTCAACCTTGTAGGATATGGAAGTCTAGGAGTAGAAACACTTCCATATTATTAGTTATGAGTGGTAGAATTCCCTGTTGCCATAATTTTTCTTTTAACTTTTCTTGCCACCTTGAATGTCTTCTATAATGAATCAAGTTCCCAAAGCTGAACCTTATGATAGATATTATACATTAAAGTCCCTATGAAGACATCAATCCTATGCTCCTCTAGAATATCATTTACCCTTATATTCAATTTTTGAAAGTCCTCAATGTGTTCCACCATTGAACCCTTTTGTTTAAGATTTATCGATTTCTTAAAGAAGGTGTTGTTTTTTGTATCCTCATAATGTGATATCATTTTCTCAGTAAAAATTGACCAAGTGAAAAGTGGTTTACAAGAACAAAGCTAACGATATGATACAAACTGATGGGTTCTAAATATAAAGTTAAAATGTGTACCTTTTTCGTGTTTTTAACATTATGAAGATCAAAATATTGCTCCATTTGTAGTATCCATGTTACCAGATCCTTGCTATCAAATTTCCTCATATCGATATTTGGAATATGGTGGGTCTTCAATCCAACATTAGAGTTTATGAAATCATGATTAAAATTTATTTTATTCTCATCATGAGTTTCATATAACTACCTATTTTCCATTAGGAATCATTTCTTGTAGCAACTTTGTCAAACCTTCCATGTCTCCTTTAGACCATTCTTCAAGTCTTCCATGTTGCCTTTTAGTTTTTCTTCTATACCATCGATCTTATCTTCCACGCCATTCTTCAAGCCATCCCTCTCTGATTTTAAACCATTATTCAAACCATCCATGTCTAATTTTAAACCATCCATCTTAGCTTCCATGTCATTTTTTGTTACTCTTTGCGAGAGTGACATTTGTTGCACTTGTCGTAATTTTGATATATCATGTTGCACTTCTTCCTCTTCATGCATCATAGTAGAGATTTCCAAGGGCTTAATGGGTGTGGAATTATTTTTGGGAGGTATTTTAGACTAAATACTGATATATATGCTTCAATATGCCCTTGGAATCACTCCAAACTATTTTTTCAAACAAAAATTATGCAATTTAAAAAAAAGATACACATGTTTCTTTCTTTTGAGTAGATCTATATTAAAACTGATGTATCTCCTTGATTTTAGATCCCTAATATTTGAGCTTTGGTTTTGTAATACTCCTCTGAGTCTTTTTTCCAATTCCATAGGATAGACCTAATTTGGATTCTTCAAGATAAAGTTATGCCCGATCTCCCACAATGACCTTATTATAGAATGTTTTAGTAGAGTGAACTTGGACGGAGTTCAATGTGTCACTTTTTTAGCCCTCAACCATGAAATTTCTACACAAAAATATACAGTTTGTCCTCTTTCTCCCATTTTTTACAGAATTAAAATCTGATGTCTAAAACTAAAGTTATGATTATTTTTCCCAGGTCACCTGTTTGAGGATGGATTTTGGAGCCTGCAAAAACCCTAACTTCCCCGGATCATATATCTAAAACTATAGGGAACCAATATCTGAATTTTTTACAAGAAGTTAACCAAGATTTTTTATCCACGTGGTAAAACTTTCAACATGTGAAGCCTCCTGGAAAAAATTGTATAGCAAAAATTTCAAGATGTCCTATTTGAAGAAGTGAAACCGTAGAATCCACAAAATTAATACCAAATGTTATGAAACTAACTCACAAATATAAGAAAATATAGATAAACAAATTAGAAATCATCATCTTCGAGGGGGAAACCTCATTTACATTACATAAATTAACAATTCTTAGATGATTAAAATGACAAAGCCTCCTTTCAGTATATAAGAGACTAAGGGGCCACAATGTAATGAGGATCGGCATAAAAATAATAACGTAAGGGCACAATAATAACAATAGTGGACTTGTATGGGGCACAATAATAAAAATATGAGGACTACTTGGGTACAACGATAAAAATAAGGGGCTACACTAAAAATAAAAGTTGATACACTAGTATTATAGGAACCTAAAAAAATGTGATTCTACTTGTGGAGGCGAATCATAATATGTAGCCCAGTGGAGGGGGTGAACTCTGTTATCAACCTTCATGCTTCATGTTTTTTTTATTCATGGTTTGATCAAGTTATTTTAAATGCAATTTAAGTTACAAGTTTACGATGAAATGAACATGTTTATGGATAAATTGTAACTTAATGATGCAGGAGCATTAAGCACCTAGCCAACAATGTGACATCTTGGTCACATGTTGTGGCTAGTTAGAAATAAAATAAACTTAGAAATATTTTAAATAATATATTTTATTAAATTTGTTATTTATTTTTAGAGAATTGTTAGTTTGTTTTTTTATTTAATTAGATTTGGCATAATAATAGAAATTGGTTTCTTTCCCTGCGTGGAATAGAGCCAAACTAGGGACAAATGCTTAATAATAGGGAGGCATTAGTTTGTTGAGAAACTCTAGAAGAATACTATTCTGAGAAGAATAGTTTCTCATATTTGTATAAATTAGAGAAACTGGAGGTGTGAATATGTGCGAGAGAATATGAGTTATCTACTGAAATTGCAGAGAGGGGCATCAAATGCTTATTAGACCATGCAATATTCTGTTCGTCCATATATTTTCTGAATAAAATTTGATTTTCCTATATATCTTGTATGTGTATCTGACACGTTGCAAGTGACAGGCGCAGGGATGAAATTTTGACAGCATTTTGTGATTTTAGATAGTGGCATTTGTGTGGATTCTGGGCGTAAATCCACAAGCTGGTTTCCATTGTGAAGTAGCAGATGTGGCGTTGAGTTGGAGCTAAAGCTATGGTTGTTGTGAAGGCGGTGATTGGTAAGTCGAGTCCGCGTCCATGGTGAGATGAATGGCGTTAAGAAAGTGCAGGATCTGCGTTAAAGAAGTGGAATAATTTGCCTGAGGCTACGATTGACGAGCTAAGTTGACAGTTGTTGACTCTTAAAGTTGAATTCGGTCTGAAGTGAACACAGAGAGAAAACCTCTGTGCCGAATTGATCATGCTTGAAGGTAACGCAGTCTGGGATCGATTGTTGATTGGTTTGATTGTCAGTTGAATTAAATTAGTCGTTGCAAGGAAAATAAAATAAATGCAAATGTTCAAATAGTGTTGGGGTTGTTCACCATACATGATTTGCTGTGATGGTTGACTATGTATATAATGCAGTGTTTATGGTTATGTATAACGCATAGTGTGTTGACAATGATCAACTTTTAATGTCCATTGACTTCATACACGTAACTACTCTCTCTCTCTAAGATCAATCTGTTTTTGCGTGAAGTTATATATATATAGTTGCTTCCTTTATAAGTTCAAGTGATTCTGAATGAAGTGTATGGAACGCTGCTTCACAAAATCGCATTTAATTAATGGATATAAAGCTGCACATTAAGAGAAAGGTTAAACTATATCTTGTTAGTTAATGAAGTGGTTCTGGGACTTATTAAAAAGGGAAAATTTTATTGTTAGTTACATCTTACTAACGGATGTAAGCTAAAGCTTCAGTAGAAATTGTGTAGCCATTGCATTTGGCATGTAAGAGTAGGAAATTTTTAATTTTCCTACATCATTTTGGTATCAGAGCTTGTTAAGCTGTTTAGAAGTATTGCCGAGAATGCTGCCTAGAAGAGGAGTTGGGATAGGTTGGGGGAGACCTATAGCAAATGCAATTTTTCTAGATGAGATTCGGCATTTGCGCACAAGAGTGGCTACCATGGAAACTACTCAACGAAGAGCAGTAGATGGTGCAGTCGACAGTGCCGATGAAGAAGAGACCACTGACGAAGAAGTGGAGGAAGAAAATGAAGCAGCTAAGGTCATGAAGATGCTAGTCAAAGCCAGCAATCGACCAAGAATAGAAGTACCTTTATATGATGGAAGTCTTAGTGTGGAGGTGCTAATGGACTGGATCAGTTCATTAAATAAATACTTCGACTATGAAGAAGTTGATGACAAGAAGAAAGTAAAGTTTGCAGCCACGAGATTGAAAGGCCATGCAACCTTACGGTGGGACGAATTGCAGCTATCGAGGGAGCGAAAAGGGAAGCCCAAAATCAAGCAATGGGACAGGATGGTAAGTAATCTGAAGGGTAAGTTTTTGCCAAAATATTACCAATTAAATTTTTTTAGACAATTGCAGAACTTAAAACAGAAAGGGATGACAATCAAGGAATATACTAAAGAATTTTATAAGCTGAGTATTAGAATTGGCCATGTTGAAGATGATCTAGAAAAGGTAGCTAGATATATAAATGGTTTAAGGTATGAAATACAGGATGAGATCAGCTTATTGAATTTGAAGTCAATCGAAGATGCCTATCAAGCAGCCTTGAGGGCAGAAGAAAAACTGTTGCGCAAACAAAACCAGAGAAATAAAGGCAGGAGTCGGGAAAAAGAAGGGGGAACATTTGAATCCAAATTTCAACACTCTCAAAATGAGGTAGGTAGTGCAAGCAATAGAACACCACAAAGAGGAGATTCTGGCTGCGGAAGGTTTGTGCCCAGAGGCAGAGACCGAGGAAGATATGTCTGGTGCTTTGCATGTGGTGAATGGGGACATGTACAATGGGATTGTCCTCATCAGAGATCAGCAAACCAGTGCAGCGTGAATATTTCTGAAGCCAAGGAGGAGATTCCTCAACCTGAAGCTAAAGAGGAAACACCAGAAGCCAGAGAATCCTTGTTGTTGAAAAGGGTATTACTTGAAGAAGCTAAGGAAGCCAAAGAACCAGTTCAAAGAAAGACTCTATTCAAAGCTGTATGTAAGTCCAAGGGTAAGTGTTGAAAATTACTAATCGATAGCGATAGTACTAATAATATTGTCTCTACATAAATGGTAGACAAATTTAAATTGGAAAGAACAGTACACCCCACTCCTTATAAAGTATCGTGGATTCAGAAAGGCCATCAAATTTTTGTAACTGAACAATGTCAAGTTGAATTTCAGATTGGTACTTATAAGGATGTTATTTTATGTGATATAATGTCGATGGATGTATGTCACATATTGCTTGGAAGGCCCTGGCATTTTGACCAAAAATCCATACATGATGGTCGAAGAAACACTTATACTCTTGAGAAAGACGGGAACAAGCATACACTACTACCGTCGAAAGCTAAAGCTGATGAAGAAGCACCTGGAAACATCATTATGTTGATGAATGAGAAGTTCTTGTTGCAAGAAGATGAGAAGGGTAAGAAGATGCATTTTGCTAGTGTTGGAAAACCCAAGGTAATTTTATCTTCTACAAATTTAGAAGATTTACCTGAATAAATTCAAAATTTATTGAATGATTGTGCTAATATTGTTATGGATGAATTTTTTCCCATCAGGAGTATTAGTCACCATATTGATCTAATACCTGGATCCAGTTTACCGAATAAAGTAGCCTACAGGTTAATGCAGGAAAATGTCGAAGCTGGAAGACAAGTGCAAGAGTTGATGGATAAATGGCTAATCAGTGGAAGCCTTAATCCATGTGTTGTGCCGACCGTACTCAACCCGAAGAAAGAAGTTGAATGGTGCATGAGTAAAGATTCTAGAGCCTTATATAAAATCACCATCAGGTTTATGAATGAAGTTTTGGAGGAATATGCAGTCTCTAAAGAAGAGTTGAAATTGGATCCAAAGAAAATCGAAGTAGTTGTGAATTGGCTAACTCCTAGAAGCATATTTGAGGGAGATGTCAAAAGCAGATGGCAGGAATACAGTAGCAAAGACAAGCAACGAGCAGATATGAAGAAGTGGAAAAATGAATTCCAAACAGGTGATTTAGTCATGTATTGCAGATTGGTAGCTATACTAAAATCCAGAAGAAGAACCACAAGGAGACGCCATAACAGACGAAAGCCCAAAGCAGGAAAAAGGAAAAAGAGAGTGCTAAAGAAAACCAGGAGTCAAACTTATTATCATTATTTGATCAAGTGGAAAGGACAACCAGCAGAAGACGCTAGTTGGATGACTACAGCAAAGCTGCAGAAGTTGCTAATCGATCCTAAAGAGTTGCATGATCACTTTCTTCCTCGAGAGTCTGATGCAGGAGCATCAAGCACCTAGCCAGCAATGTGACATCTTGCTCACATGTTGTGGCTAGTTAGAAATAAAATAAACTTAGAAATAGTTTAAATAATATATTTTATTAAATCTGTTATTTATTTTTAGAGAATTTTTAGTTTTTTTTTAATTTAATTAGATTTGGCATAATAATAAAAATTGGTTTCTTTCCCTGCGTGGAATAGAGCCAAAATAGGGACAAATGCTTAATAATAGGGAGGCATTAGTTTGTTGAGAAACTCTAGAAGAATACTATTCTGAGAAGAATAGTTTCTCATATTTGTATAAATTAGAGAAACTAGAGGTGTGAATATGTGTGAGAGAATATAAGTTATCTATTGAAATTGCAGAGAGGGGCGACAAATGCTTTTTAGCCCATGCAATATTCTGTTCGTCCATATATTTTCTGAATAAAATTCGATTTTCCTATATATCTTGTATGCGTATCTGACATGTTGCAAGTGACAGGCGCCGGGATGAAATTGTGACAGCGTTTTGTGATTTCAGATAGTGGCATTTGTGTGGATTCTTGGGCATAAATCCACAAGCTTGTTTCCATTGTGAAGTAGCAGATGTGGCGTTGAGTTGGAGCTGAAGCTGTGGTTGTTGTGAAGGCAGTGATTGGTAAATCGAGTCCGCATTCGTGGTGAGATGAATGACGTTAAGAAAGTGGAGGATTTGCGTTAAAGCAGTGGAATAATTTTCCTGAAGCTACGATTGACGAGCTAAGTTGACAGTCGTTGACTCTTAAAGCTGAATTCGATCTGGAGTGAATGCATAGAGAAAGCCTCTGCGCCGAATTGATCGTGCTTGAAGGTAATGCAGTCTGGGATCGATTTTTGATTGGTTTGATTGTCAGTTGAATTAAATTAGTCATTGCAAGGAAAAGAAAATCGATGCAAATGTTCAAACAGTGTTGGGGTTGTTCACCATACACGATTTGCTATGATGGTCGACTATGTATATAATGCAGCATTTATGGTTATGTATAACACAGAGTGTGTTAACATCGATCGAATTTTAATGTCCATTGACTTCATACACGTAACTGCTCTCTCTCTCCAAGATCGATCTGTTTTGGTGTGAAGTTATATATATGTAGTTGCTTCCTTTAGAAGTTCAAGTGATTCTGAATGAAGTGTATGGAACGATGCTTCACAAAATCACATTTAATTAATGGATATAAAGCTGCACATTAAGAGCAAGGTTAAACTATATCTTGTTAGTTAATGAAGTGGTTCCGGGACTTATTAAAAAGGGAAAATTTTATTGTTAGTTACATCTTACTAACGGATGTAAGCTAAAGCTTCAGTAGAAATTGTGTAGCCATTGCATTTGGCGTGTAAGAGTAGGAAAATTTTAATTTTCCTACATCACTTAATCTTACAAACCCATATGGTCAATTAAAATGTCTTTGTTATAATTTTTTATTTGCTCTCAAGTTTTCAGATCACTTGGTATCAGAGAAATTCATTTTCTTGCTTAATGGGTGTATTTTCAAGGTTCAATTAATGCAAACAGAAGGAAACTTCTTAAGAAAGTAAATTATTAAGTTTTGAAATGTCGATTTTAGAAAATAAGTCTTTTTCTGAGCCTTTCTTTACAAATGATTATCAAGATTCAAAGATGTTTAAATAATTTTTAACCATGAATAAAATTGTAGAGGAGTTGTATGATGATGCAAGAGAAAGCAATAAGTTGTGGAAACAATTGAAAGCATTGGAAGATGAGAAGAAAGATGTTCAAGATAGAATGCAAGCAATGGAGTTTCAATTACAAGCTTCAAAAGAGGCTCTAGCAAAGTGTCAGAATGCTAAGGTAAATGAGGTAAGAAACACTTGTACACATTCAGTTTCCTCTCAATAATATGTTTTTTTTTGTTCCTTCAAGAAGCACACTCGAGGAATTGGGTTGAAATTGTTATTCAAAATGGGTTATGAAGGGAAAGGCTTAGGAAGCCATGCCCAAGGTATAATAGAACTAATTATGGTTGAATATTCAAGACCTCAATATGCTAAAATTGGATATGGAAAAGAAGAGGTTTGAGAGAGTTCCAAGAATATTGAAGAAAATGATGTTTTGAAAGGAATTTACACCTCATCAAGCTCACCCCATCAGAGTTTATACAAATGTGACCATCAAAGGCATAGGTCTGACGAAATTTTCTATTGATTATAAGAAGTATGGTAATGTCATTCATAATTTTTGGCATAAGATTCCATGCTCGTTTTGCGGACCATATAATCATAAAGTTTCAAATTGTTGGAAGAGAATGTATTTATACATGAAAGTTTTGAAGGAAAAGCAACAACAGGGCCAATCACCAAATGGTGAACAAAATCACAACATTGTTTCACACATTTTCATAAAAGTTGTCATTTGGTTGACAAATGTTGGAATATTTATTAGAGATTTTATCAACAATATTGGAGGAAAGTTGTCCAAGACCTTGCCAAAAACAAAAAATTTAGTCCAACAAAGATCATTCAAGAAACAAAGCATCATGAAGTGTGGTTAACGATGGATCAGTTCAAATGGCTTGGTAAGAAATGGCTAACATTTCTACAGTTTTAGTTATCGTTCATGATTAAAACCTAAAACAAAAATTGTATTTGTTTCTATTGATGAAAACAAGAAAATAAAACATGAATTGCATGCATATGTGAATTCTTCTATCTAACGAAGAACGATCTTGGCTTGAATTATCTCCTTTTTTGACATGTTAATATGCTTAGAAATATTCTCTAGCCGATAGAGACACGACCTCAGCTACACCAACATGGTTCTATTGGTTCCTCACTTCACATCACTATGTTAAAGAGACGATACAAGAATTCTCCTTATTTTCCAATGCTACCAGAAGAGACAAACACCTATATTTCAAAAGAAGATGATCCTTTGCATGTGATAGAATATTTCCAAATTACAAGTGAAGCTGATGAAAAATATGTGCACCATAGCTATCATTAGCTGATAAATTCTGATAACTTTAATATGCCTTTTAGTGCAAAATGATGGTTTTGAGGATTCCACATTCTGGAAAATATAGAATGATGTCCATATTGAAAATATGGAAAGTGTTGAAATTGTGGAGATGCATTGATTGACTGAAATTAAAAATTGTTGCAGTGTAATATCTGTGATTGTGATTTGGATGTTGGATCATTATTAAATAGAGCTTACCAATTTCATTATTTTTGTGTGATGGCACTAGAGTTGGATCACGCGTATGATGAAGTTGATAGTGTTAATGGTGCCATTGGATGGAATTGATGAATCATCGTCAGTAATATTGTTGATATTGCGCTTTTTTTTTTTTTTTTGGATTCCATATTTATGACATATCTATTGAATGCACGGTGGTTATGTTAACAACGTTGGTATAGGTCAATACATGCCATGAATTACATGGTGGCAGTTCATTGTTAAATGAAGGCGGTCCACATGATATACGGTGGCAACATTGCATTTGGCGGACATGATATTTCCATATAACGACAGTTCCAATAGGATTCCCATACTTTGGTGTTAAACATTGACAACACGTTGATTTTGGCATGGTGTGTATTGTGATATTTATGTGGGCCTCAATTCACGAAGTGGTAGAGTTTGTAGTGGCCATGCGATGATTTATATGGGTAGTCAGCTTCTTGCTGTCTTTTTCCCTTTTGCACAGAATCGCTTTTCTTCTTTAGGGTTTTCTTTTTATTCGTAGAGGAAAATGTAACTTTTAAATAATTTCTTTTAATCTAATTATTTTGGTAACTTGGACACTTAACCATCCATTTATGGAAACCACTCCATAATTAATCTAGCTTCTTTTAATCTAATCACTCTAGTAACTTGAACACTTAACCATTAGTTTATGGAAACTACTCCATAATTAATCTTTATAAAAAAAAAATAAGAATTAAACTTTTGCTCAAAATTTTCTTAATACACTTATTAAGTGGATTTAACTTAAACAAGTTAAATATATCAATTAAAATAACATAACAAATCAAATCCAAGTGTTACAATCATATACTAAAACCACTAAATAATTAACAATAAATATTATTGATATCAAATATATTTTTATTTACTAAGTAAATAAAACCAACCAACGTATATCTATGATTGGTAATATTATTATGATTTATGCTAGTTAATTTTATAAACCTTGATATTGAAAAGAATGAAAATTCACTCTATTGACGCGGGCTTCTCTTATATTGAAAGCCTGGTATTTTTCTCTTATCTTTGATAAATATCGTATCGAATCAACCCAACATCATTTCGTATCATTGCAGCCAGTATACTAAACATCAATTAATATATAAGTTGTGTCTCTCGCCTATGCTCCTCATTGGCTTCAAACATCTATATTATTTCTATTGTAATCGAAATTTTTTTGGTCATTAGTCCCTGCCGCAAATTGAAAGCTTATTTTATGTTTTAACCAAAGTTTTAAGGAAAGACCGGAGCGAATATTCCTTTTCATCCAATTAAACAGTTTGTCATCTTATTTGGCCTCATATCGAGACGATACGAGATATATTAAGTAAATTCAGGGTTGTTATATGCTATGTTATATTATAAATTCAATGTCATTGTTCTCAAACAGAGTAATGCTAGCATTAATCCTGGAACATTTAATGTTTGAGATAACACCGAGTATAACTGACACTTACGAGTATCTCATTTTGAAACAAGCATATCCTTTCATTCTTTTTCTGTCGTTTCGGAGCTGCCACATACATTGTCATGCAAACAACGTGGCTGAAATATTGGCTACCTAGTGTCTACATATCTGAGTGCCTGCAAACATTTATCTGCGTTGTTCTGCTTCACCGCCGGCATATTCAAAATGTTGTTCTCTTCATCCTACTTCACCGACGGCATCTTCAGAGTGTTGTTCTCTTCATCGTCCCTTGAAGGCTGTTCTGCTTCACCACCGGCCTTTTTCGGCTGTGTCTGCTATGTTTACTTTGCTAAAAGTCCTTTTTCCTTCGATCCTGGAGCAAAATGCAGAAGTTAAACAACAAATTATGCTCTGGATCCTTTTTCCTTCTATTCTGGAGCAAAATACAGAAGGTAAACTCAAGAAATTATGCTCTGTCTATTTATGTTTATTACATTGTAATCGGTTTCCTGTTGTTTTGACAGTGAATATGCAGGGTTATCCCTGCGGTTCTCCACTGTGAGTAGTGCAAGCTGGATTTCATATCTATGCAAATTTGATTGAGTACGTTGCAATCCGAATCTTAGATTGTGCCATGAAGTTGAAGTGTTGTATACAACTACCGACTGAATGTGTGAAACTGTTAAAAAACATTTGAATCTATGTTATATAACAACAAGAATAAAAAGAAAAAGATTAAGACATGTGAGAGGCACAATATAAATACATATTTTAAATTTTCTTACTTCTACATGCTACTGGAGTTCGAGTTTTTATATTGTGAAAGATGAAGATTTGATTTAAGTTCAATAGAGTATTACTATGTTTTCCAGTTGCAAACCACTGAAAAATAAAACGGCAAAGCAAAATTTGAACTTTCAGCAAGTTTACATGCGGCCAAACCTGTCAAAAATTTTATTTCTATTTCTTTAAAGTATTACTATTTTTCAGTTACAAGCCTGAAAACTGAAAACAAAAAAGCAATCCAATTTTAATTGCACCTATCAAACCGAGCGACTTCCAGAACTCATTCGAACAGGTTTCTGACATTCAGCAAAAGAATTAATCTTTTCTGGCCTTGGTTCAAATTTCATCTCTTCATCCTCTAAATTGCTTCAAGCCCGGATTTCCTAAAATTTTGCATCATCGAAAACACGGGCATTTTTTTAGTGGGAATTTACCTAGTTCCGATTTTCGGCAGAATAATTAATCTTTTCTAGCGTTGCTTCAAATTTCACGGTGTGGTTTGAAGTTCTCTGCATCCTCTAAATGCTTTATGCTTGGATTCCCTAAAATTTTGCATCGGTGAAAATAGGACATTTCTTAGTTGGGAATTTACCTGGTTTGGCAGCCAAGGTCTGCACCGATCCTTTAATCTATAGGAGACGTTGCATTGAAAATAAAGAATTGAAGTTTTGTAATGCTCAGGTGATGTAATACATCGACCTTTAAAGCTAAAACTATGCCTTGAAGCTACATGCTTATCTTGGCTGAAAGAGGGCCTAAAACAGGCACCAGGCCATAGATTCATGCGATGCTTCATTTTTCTTGCAAGAAATATGTGGTTATCGCTGTCCATAATGCTCTTTGCTGCTCTCTTTAAGTTTCTAGCTGCCTGCTTCACAACTTCTTCAAAGGATTCCTCTTTTAGTTTTCGAAATAGGTAATTCTGATTTCCCCTGAACATGTAACCAAAATAGTAAATATCATCTTGGCGACTCCAGCGATATTGCTGAGCATAGGGATGGCTATCTTGAACTACTTCTTCCGCTACACATCTTCTTGATCTGTATCAGAGCTACGGGACTCTCACCCCATAAGTAAGTAATTCCGTCTCTAATCTATTCTCTCCGAGCTCGTTATGTCTGCTCAATACGTAACTGCACACCATATTCAGAGAGTACGTATTCAGTCTGCTTTACCCATTCTATGCAAATCGCACCAGCCATCATCTTACAAGAGAGGTGTTACAACTGATTCATATCCCGGGAGAGCCAGTGACAAGTTGGAAAGCGAGGGCGTCGTTGGAGGCTGGGTGTCCAAGTATCAAGTATCAATTTCATAATCTTGCTGCAACGTGGGTCGCATGCAATCGGGTCGCATGCAATCATGGCGTGATTACCCACCCACAAGTTCGTCATGTTGTTTTTCAATTTTTATATTTGTTAATTATATAATAACGAAATATTTGGCAGTCTCATAGTATATGTTATCATTTTCTTTGGCAACCTCATAGTATGGTGTGTTGTATTCAATAATGGTTGTTACTCAGGCAGTACTGCAACGTGGGTTGCATGCAATAACGCCGTGAAGACCCACACTTTTGTATTGTTTTATTCCCACAACTTTGTATTGTTTTATTTATTTTTATATTTTTTAATTATATAATATTGTATAATTAGCTTACAATAGTGCACAACGATTTTATTTTCAGAGTTTAATACTTCGTCCCTCTGCAATAAATCCGATGTACATTAAAATAATGCAAATTCAAAAAGAAATTCCGCAGAGAATAACCCCTGGTAGAGTGGATCCGGAACACACCTAGGTGAACGAAGAGCTTTATTTTTTTCAAATGCTTCAAGAATCCTATTTTAGAACAAAATGAATACATCCCGGACTTCGTTCATTCAACTGCATTCTATTTAATTCATCTATGATTTTTCAATTCAATTATTGAGTGCCACATCTCGATTTTGGTGAAAATTTGTTCTATCAATTCCATTAGATCTCGTGCCACTAGAATGGAAATAAATTCTTCATATTACTGCCTTTTCTGTTATGATTTGCTTCTTTGTTCATGGTCCATTGGAATGATGCGAAGGTGGAATCGTAGCTTGCCAGATAAAATTGATGCCATTTCAGCGGCATATCAGTCCCAATTTATGGTGAAATTATGTTGAGCAACATCAATGTAATACTAATAACAAGCATATAAAAGTTTATAAATTGCTATGTGTTAATATTTGTAAGCAGGAATTGTTGATTCTATTTATAACGGCCTTAGATGGGTGTGAATTATAACATCAGGCCTTCTCGATTATAATAACAACACATAATCCATGAGCTGTGGTCGCCGCTATTTGCCAATCGTCAAAGCGGACATTGATTCTCCCAACATATATATGTTATGTTTTGCGAGTGAAAATAATGATATTAGATCAATGGCCGCAGATTTAGATGATTCAGCTGCCGATGGACAAATCTGGTCTGAGCTGCCTCAATGTGTTTCATTTGAGAGAATGCAATTACAGATGGTATTGAACAAAAAATAAAAAAAATTATGACTGGCAATCCCTATAGTGTTATTCTTCACAAGTACCATATTCAAGTCATTAAAACACAGTTTATGAATACCTCTTGCCACATTTATCTCAACATATTAGTCCATGTACATGATGAGGCCCACAAATTTATAGAGTCGTGATATATTTTCAACCAACACAACAATATCTTCTTGACTACCATCTATCAACCCTAAAGTGGATCCGACATCCACGAAGTTTACAGTTAGATTGTTAGCCATCAGACGAGCACTGCAACAAACACTATGCCTGAAATCACATATACGGAAAGAGCTCTTATTGGCCGTTCTTTTCTCGTCCAAGATGGCCACTTTGAGCACTATTTCTGCAAATATAACACACGCAGGGCCATCATCGTCATAGTGTGATTTTGATAATTCGGGATAATTACAACATTCGTGATTTGCAGGTGATTGCAACATCTCGTGATTGCATGCTATGATGTCCATATTGCAACATCTCATCTCGTGATTGCATGCTACTGACCCAGAAGCTCTGAGAAAATGCAACCAAGAGACCATATGTCGATGATGGGGCTGTAATAACCCTTGTTGTCCACATCCTCGGTGAATAGAAACTGTACGCGCTTCATCCCATATTCCCTTCTAAACAGAGATGTTGAACTGATTCGCCTCAACCATGGTGAGCTGATTCACCTCAACATATAACGCTTGGCAAATTTCACATCGTCTCCCCACCAGGTCCGATCATGTAACCGCTGGCTCTTCGACTTGAAACAGGTGCCATGTTACCAAGACTTCGACTTGACACAGGTGCCACATTACCAAGACAACGAAATTTCACAGGGAAAAATTTTTAAATTATTTTTCTCCGATCGCTCCATTGGCAGCAGAGCCAAGCTATTGTTACTGAGATTTCTGAATGTGTCGGCCTCCTGGCTGATTTCTGAATGTGTGCTTTGCCTGACCAGTGATAAGAAATATACAATGCAATATTTATTGTATATCTGTTTAATTGGGTTCACCTCGGTACACAATTGTCGGATTTCCGGCTGCCTTCAACAAAGGAATGGAACATCTATCCGTTTAGTTCACTGAGATTTCTGAATGTTTCTGAATGTGTTTGCCTCCTGGCTCAGGCTCTGATTTCTGAATGTGTTTGCCTCCTGGCTCGTCAGGCTCAAGGCAGGGACTAGCTTTGCAACACTTCTTTGTTCGATATCAAACCAACAATTAGATCACGCGATAAGGACTTGGCCGTTTTCCGTCAACATCACTCACAACTATACCAACGGTAACTCGGGGCACTTCAAAAGGTCTCTAAGTTCCTTTAAAATTTAGGATATGATAGGTTATTTTTTTATTTTTTTATTTGGTATTTTAATTTATTTTTAATTATGTATAGGTTAATGATGTAATATAATTTGTTTTTTTGAAATTAGAGTGTAAATTGAAAATTATGGTTATTTTGGGTTTAATATTGTTGTTTTTTATTAAAGTTTTTTTAATAAAATTTTATATTAATAAAAAAAATTGAAAAATTATTTATTTTTAATTAAATAAATAACTTTTTACCCATTGAAAAAAAAAACAATGTTGTGTTATTATTTGTTTTATTTTCTGTTATTTTAGTGACGTTAGATAGCCGCAGAACACCATGAAGTAAGGAGGAGTCTTATGGACTCACTTTCAAAACCTACCGTGAATAATTATGAAATTATAACAATGAGTTTTAATAAAGTAAAATTCATAATATATTATAAAAATTAGTAATTTATATTTGTTAAGAAATTAATATATTATAAATAAAATTTGAATTTAAATAAAAATAATTTATTTTATATGATAAATTTATATACATTAAAAATCTGTCTTTTCTTTTAATTACACCAGAGGCGTTATCTTTGTTGGAGTGAGGTGAGCAAACACAATTCACTCCACCCAATAAAAAACATTTCTCATCGCCCTTTTATCATGTAAAAATTTGACAAACGTAACAACCTGCTTCGTCCTCTCGTTTAGTCCAAGGGTCGTAAAGGCTTATGACGTCGAGATCCTCCTGCCCAGAATATTTCTCTCTCTCTCTGGCATAAAAAATGAAACAGGTGCAAACAATGTTTAATCAAAACGTACAGGTGGACACATCACAAAGCACTCCCCTACAACTTTGGTCTTTTCCACTTAATGGAAGATGACGTAGATTATCTTCAATTCTGGCGTAATATAGAGGCTAGGGCACATCCTTTACAAAAAAAATAATTCACATGTCCCAGAACGTCCCATTAATGCATTTATCCAGTGCTAGTGGCTCTGAAATGATGGTTGTGAGCTTATCACTGCAGGTTGGCCTATGTAAGGCCACGACTCGTCTTGATATAACAATATCTCCGACCTCGTCTCCCTCGCTGGGGATGCCACAACCAAAAGACAGGGACCGCCGAATGGAGGACAGGTGCGATAGAAGAGTTCGAGTGCCCAACAGCTGCATATCGTAGCTTATCCTCTTAAATAAAAAACTCGACCTCAAATCCTACGGCGAGACCATTGAATAGCTATTCACAAAATATTGGATCTCTGCAATACAGCCTAAACCAAGCACAACAACCAATCCCACTTTCCCCTTCACAATTGGGAGCTTTAATGATGCATATCTCAGTCTAGATAATGACAGCAGCTCGATTTCCCCCGTAGACTTGTCCCTTCCTAGTTATGATCATCACTATAATTTTGCACGATTTCACAAACATGACAATTTTTTGGAGGCATTCTTCAATGCAAATCCAAATGCAAATCCAAATTCAATGGATTCTTCCCCATATGACCTCCATCTTCTAGCTTCCTGAACTAGAGGCTCTGCAAAACAGTTGCAACACACTCCATATCCCCCACAGCAAACTGCCATACAACCAAATTCAATGAACTTTCAGTCATGTTGCCTTGAGGCAGGAATGGCAGTAAGTGATGGATTAGTTATGGAGGGGAGTAGGTTTGAACCGTCGATACAAATGGGCAAATTGTAGAATAATCCATGGATATATGAGCATGAATACGTGGAAAGAAGTAGTGTTATGTCTGCGGCTCGTTTCGGTAGAGAACGTGTCATATGTTGAACATGTATGTAACCCTAATAGCACTAGTTTCACATTCCTCCCACAGTCATATTGTCCTAAATATCAATTCTCTCTCCCATACAAGGGGATCAGCATGGGTACTACAGAGCCTGCAAGGTACGGCGTCATCTACACCAGTGGCAGCAGGAGGGGAATCAGATTGAACCAACCATATGTGCAATAACTCTTAAATGGGTGGATGACTAGTTAGGTCTTGTGCTCTACTCTCTTTCTAAGATTAGATAATAATTTTTTTGAATATCATGCTAATATGAGAGCTTTTAAGAATGTTTCTAAATAAAGTTTTAGGTATATAAGCCCATGGCATTTTTTCCCTCGCCATTGTCAATGCATTCTAAGGTGGACAAGCGATTGAGCAAGTGCTTGTGATGATTAGGGACAGAATTGAACCTTCCTGTTTATTTTGAGTATTTTGGATTTTATGAAAGAAAGTAAATTATTGCATTGTTCTATATTTCATTTTGCATATTATGTTTACGTGCCTGATGGCAATGGTTGTAATTTGTTACATGGATGTTAGGGAGAAGCTCTTGGTGGTTTAGTTTCCTAGTCTTTGGCTAGTCACATTGTTAACTCCTTTCCTCTTTTCAGGATGACGAATTCTTAGGATTATGTGGAACTCACAGAAGTGATTGAATATATGGTTAATGTTACAAAAATGTTGTTGGCTTCAATTAACATGCTCAAGGACATGGTGGAACTTTTGTGAAGCACTTTTTAGATGTTCATGGAGGCCAAAATTCTCACCCAAACAGAGGATACTCTAGATAACTTAGAGGAGAACATTCTCCTTCTCTCGGACCAGGTTGTTGCATTGGAGGTTTCTTTTTCTACGACAGAGGGAAATTAAATAGAATGCATGCTCCGGGAACTTCTCTCTCTGGTGGAAAAAGAGATTGTTGCCCTCAGAGACCTGACGAGGGTGGTTGCAACGTCGTGTGATTTTTCACATAATTTAAGCCTCTTTGTTTTTTTCTAGGCTAATTATTTTAAACATATTAATATATATAAATATAGAATTTAAATATATTAATATATTTAAACTTAATAATTATATAAAAAATAATTATGTTATTATTAATAAATTTTCATTATGTTATGTTATTACGGAGGCATTTTTTTTGCTAGAGTGGGGTGAGAAAAAATTGTTCACCCCAGCCAATCAAAACGCTTTCTCATCGCCCTTCTCTCGAGTAAAAAATTGACAAGTGTAACTGTCAGCTTCGTCCTCCCGTTCGGATTGTCTGTCATTCATTGTGTCTTGAAATATGCACCACAAAAGAGTGTGGAACGAGATGACGACCTTTTCGAGGTTCCCACACTATGTTTCGACCTCAACCTACACAAGTCGAACCTTCCCGCAGTGATGCAAGCTCTAGTAGTACATCCAATAGACCTTTAATATATGCAATAATAACTGATAAATATATAAGGCTAAATTCAAGTGAATTTGCAACGGGATATCCAATTCCATGGCGTTTCAAATGAAACTTAACAAAGACCATATTGTAAACACTCCCAACTATGATAGGAAGGCTTATGCCCAGTTGCTTCTGGTTCTGTCGGGCATCTGCATATTAACAGCCCACTATGTTGGGATCCATGAGGGCCACCGATGCAAACACTAGAACCGATAACAAAGCGTGCACAAAATCAAGAAACTTCAGCATGTAAGAAGATAGATCCACCGTCCTACTAATTTCTGGGTTGATCCTCCACATCCTTCTTCTGGTGACAATCTCGTAGTATAATGTCCCGTCCTCTGCCCTGTAACTGTTGGTGAATGAATCAAGGAAGCAAGAAATCCTGCAAATGCCCAACAGAAAGTCAGTCAAGTATTTGTTGACGCTACAGCAGTGGCCTCTGTTGGTTAAAATCGGTGACATAATTTGGAAAGCAAGAACGGTGGTAGTGGGAAACAATTTGATCAGATTAGCTGCACTCACGAAAGTCTTGTCCACTGCATTCTCTGTCACTGATTTCTCGGGGCATTGGTTATGAATGACCTACCTAAATCGCCAAATCTCACATCCTTTGATTAACCAACTTAATTTCAAACTTATCGATTCTCGAAAAGCCTTTGTAGCATTATGATCACGATGAGAGATTCAAGACAACAGTGATAATTGTATGGACCGAAAGGCCTCTGTAGATAGCAATGAGAGATTCAAAATAGCAGTGATAATTTATAAGGATCCGTGCCCATATTTAGCAATGTATCCATAGTAGGTACTGACGTCAAGTTAACTCTAACTCTTCCAATATGAAATTATATGGATTTCTTCACTTCTAATTCCTTTCTGTAAATGTATGGAGATAACAATTCGTTAGGTGTGTAGAAATAATTCTTTGTGATCATAATCTCATATATTTATTATTGAGGAGAGGGAGTTTTTAGCGTGTGACAGTTTTTTTCGACCTGAACATGCTTATCTTATCTCGCACATTAAATGTGGAAAATTACAACCTTCGGTTCGAATCTATGTCCCTGTGGGACTCAAACTTTGTCAATTGAGGTAATTAATTTTCAAGCAACCCGGTTTGTAACTGGAACAACCAATATTGAAGCAAAAGAAACATGAATTTTCTATATACACTTAGGTGCTTGTATTGTGAAATATACTATTACTACAAGCAACCCTTTTCTTCAATAGGTCATTAATATGGATATACATAGCAGAGTGATGGCAGAGTGATGGTCATTTGTTATAAAATATAAGGAACAAATTGTTGCTTCTTCTGATTGGTTATTATTATTTTATTACTTCCATTAAACTCAAAATATAAAATATAGGATTTATTTTTGGTCTTTGTAGTCTTAGTAGCCACAGTTGTAGTTGGTAGAGGATCTTTTGAAGTTGCGCTCAAAGAATTAAATTAAATTTTTTGTTGGTGCTTAAGTTTACTGACCTCAAAAAGTAAGGTAATCAATACCAGGCGGGAACGAACAGTGGGACTGAGCGATGGCGATTAGGGTTTATGATTCCAGGTTTCTTTGCGGCACTGGGTCGATCTCTCCCCTCAGCGTTGACGATTGGGGGCAACGCTCTGGTCTGAAGGTTCCGGTCCCCACCCGCGGACTCCCCTCCATCAACAATCCTTTGCACTTATGCAGCGCCAGATTCGATGAAACCTTTGCAGATTCAAATCCATCTAAAACTCTCTCTCGCCTGGGATATCGAATGGTCTCTGGGATTCTTGCAGTCAGCACGACCATCAACAACAAAGCAGTTTGCATTCAAACTGTAGCTCACAGTGCTGATTTCTACGCTGTCGACGCAAATCCATACTTTTCAATTTCTTCAGGCGACACTGCAACAGTTAAGTTTATAATCAGCTTAAGGGTCCCATTTGAAGCGTTGTATTGGGGTTCTTCCCCACTCCTTCGGGCTGCCGCCGACATTGCTGAAGGCAAAGCACCAGGGGCTTTCACTATTAATCTAGCCGCATTAGAGATTGATCGAGTTAATATTATTCTCCGCAACAAAGTGGTGGCCAGCTGCTGGACAAGGGATGCTTCGGGACATAGGATCCAAGTCGATGAGTCTTCAGACTCATCCCCTACTGCTTGTCAGAAGCAGATCCGCTTCTTGGACCAACAAGTTCTGCCAGCAAGAGCAACAGCGTTTCAGATCCAAATCACCCTCCTCTCTGGCAAGACATTGCTGCAATGGGTGCGCGATACAAATCTTGTGTAGGATCTTTTTTACAAACTCGAAATCCGGTTGGGGATCCCCTCCTCTTACCAGAGATTGTTGTATAAAGGTAAACAACTAGAGGACTCTCTTCCCCTCTCCCTTTACTGTATTCAAAGGGATGCTTCTATTATTTTTACCCTTCGTCTAATAGGAGGATCCTTTGGGCAGACCTCCTCTGCCCCTCCATTCTCTTATAAAGATGCAGTCCATAAAGATGCAGCCCAGCCACAGTCCTCTTCGAAGGTAGCTCAACCAATTATGGCTCCCAAGCCATTCTTAGTTGATAAAATTGAGGAAGTTCCTTCTATCGAACTCTCTCATCTTGTGATTGCCGATCATTACCAGAAATTTGCAGAAACTGCAATCATATGCAGATTTAATGGTCTATGGCCTCGCACCGCAGATTTATACCAATGGATCCGCACCAATTGGACCAATAAAAGAAAGATCTACTTATGCTCGAAAGGCTTTTTCATTGTGGCGTTGGTTCTGGGGTTCGGCTGGGCTCTTCTTCACCCCATGGTTTCCAGACTTCGACCCCTCCACAGCTATCATCACCAAACTTCCCATCTGGGTCAGGCTCCCAAACCTTCCAGCACATCTGTGGCACATCTCCGTTTTCTTAGACATTGGAGACACCTTAGGCTACTATCTCGCTACAGATACCTCAAGAAGGGAGAAAGGAATCTACACCTACGACAGATTGTGTGCAGAAATAGATATAAGCAAAGGATTACCGGATCAGATCAACCTCAAGTTTGGGGACTTCCATTGGACCCAAACCTTGGATTACGAAAATACAGCCTTCCGCTGCCACCATTGTCATCAAACAGGGCACTTACAAAATGCATGCACCTAGTTCCTCGGAAAAAAGAAGAATTTGAATCGCAAACCCAAATCTAAGAGCTGGAACTCCTGTGTACCTCCCCCCATGGATGATACATACTCCTCCAGCTCGGATGAGGAGGAAATTGAAACAGATGGGGAGAACCTTGGGATTCTGATGGACGCTCCCCTAGCCAATGCTCCGGATCCCTCTGCTCCTCCGATCTCTCAGAAACGCTCCCACGTGTCTTCATCCTCGGACTCGGATAAGGATATTCCACCCCCAGCGCCGGATAGTCTATAGCTAGTCATGGCTCAGCCAAACTCCACTGGCTGGGTCAAAGTAAGTAGGAAAAAAGGAAAAAAATGTCGTATGGCAGAATCCACCCACTCTGGGTAGATAACTCTGTCCAACTCTAGTTCTTCTACTTTCCTTGTTATTTCTGCTCATTATGTAGTTGTCATTCAGGAGTGAGGTAGATAGTCTATCACCTTAAGCTCCCATGCATCTCAGCTTCGCTTGCTTGCAAGCCTGATTGTACTATATGTTTTCTTTCTTTTAATAGAATTAGCCATATTCAGAGAATATATATATATATAGGAAGTAGCTACAATTTTGGTGCACTAAAATCATTCCAGACAAACATCACCCCACATACAAGCATTCTGGATATGCATTGAGGAATTTTCTTAGAAAAATTTTATACAAAATTGTGAATATATTTTTGATAAATTACAAGGTTTGAATAATTTGATTTTGTAATAAATGTTTTTTCAAATAAATTCTATGAAAATTGTGTTAGTGTAACTTTTCTTTTCAATTTAATCTCCTATTACATTCTTTAAAATATATATAGAAACTAAAATTTCCATATATTTCATTTTATTATTGTTTTCCGCATTCCCACTTCTGACGTTTAATTTGCACTTCTAAATACAAATGCTAATTTTATATTTTAATAAAAAGCACTTCTATTTAGATTACATTTGAATTTCATAAATTTTAATTAATAAAAAATCATCTAGCAACTTTGCTTGCAGTTTAAATTTAATACCTTTTTTTAAACATGGATTTATCTATGATATTTTCACATGGTGATTTTGTACGATTCTCTATTCAGAAAGCAAAAATTATCTCATGCTGAAAATGTCCAATCAAACATAAATACTCAAGTTGGACCATAACTACAATTCAACGTGCTTTCTTTTGTTTGTTAGCTTTTGTAAAAGGTACAAATTTTTCAAAATACTATAATTGAGATTATAATTACAACTTAACTTGCTCAATAATAATTACAACTCAACTTTTTTTTTGGTTTGTTAGCTTTTGTGAAAGGTGCATATTCTTCAAAATTCTATAATTCAGGTTTATTGTGAAACTCGTCTTTAATATAGGTTTATTGTGAAACATTTTTTTAAGTATTAAGACTCTTTTCAAAACTGGTTTTAGTATTTACATGTGTATTTGTATTTACATGTATATTTACTACACATTAGGATAACTTTTTTTTATAAAAAAATAGTGTATTTTATATAATTTTAAGTAGAAAGTATTAAATTTATAATTATTATAAAACAAATTTTAAAGTGATGTATATTTACATAAAATTAGGATGGAAGAAAATTGTAGAAGTTATGTTAATGTACAATACATATGATTTTAAATTCATGTTAAATTTTACAAAATTTTTAAAATAATATCAAAATAATTAATATTAAAATATTTTTCTCATACAAAACATATTTTAAAATGTTTGAGACTAATAAATCACTTAATTCTATAACTTTATAATAGAATTAGAACTCACAATAAATCATAACTACCAAATTTTGTTAAATTAACTTTAAAACTAAATATTTTTGTTTTAACAAATTTCCAAAAAGAATAACATGTTTACTAAAATTAGTTTTTCTTTTGGGCAAACCATTTTTTTGGACTACAAATCAGAGTTATTAAGTGTCTGTCCACTCTAAAATCATAAGAACGTAGATCGTGATTAACAAGTCCCTGCTCACTGTGATAGTGAGCTCACAATGAGTATGGGTGATGAGCACAGGAATTCATTTTTATTGGAGCACAATTAAAAATATTAATTTGTTGTATTAATGTTGAATAAATTTATATCATATAGTTTGATGATTTTTAAATTTGTAAATATTTTTTAATATTATTTAAATTTAAATTTATATGAATTTATTTAATATTTGAGATATAATTTTTGGATATGTGAGATGATTTCAAATTTATTTTTTATATCTATATTTATAATATTTTGTTATAAAAAATAGTATGTATATATATATATAGCTTGTGTAATATTAATAAATTTCATACATTTTGTTTTTCAATATTTTTGAATTATTTTAAACAAAAATTGTCTATAAAATTTAAACATTAGGCATTAATGTTGGAGAATTTAGGAGTTTCTTTTCCACTTGGAAAAAAATTATTTTAGAGTGTTTGTAAGATGTATACTCCCTAATTTTTTCAATATTAGCTTTTAGAGAGTATAATTTTTACCCAATCTAATTCAAATGAATTTGGTTACTATGGTTAAAACTCTATTACATGAGATTTAATCACAATGAAGGGTCATCTTTTCTTGTCCATTTTCATTTGGAGTCTAATCCCACAATCATTAGCTATATTGATTCTAGTTTTTAATTAAAATTATTTATATGTGATTAGTTATTCATAATTAGTAAAAATATGATATTTATGAGGTTTACATATTTTTGTGGAAACATGGTTCTTAGAAAGGGAAGAGATTGAAATTAATTTGCAAAATACTTTCATACAAAATACCAACATACATTTTGTTTTGTAAATCATAGAATTACAAGAATTATTTGTAGGACTGAAGTAATTTTTTAAAGTATCATGTTTATTCATAAGTGGTACAAGGTTTGATAGTAACTAAAGTGTTTGGCTCCCTTAAAGTAGTTGGTTAATTTATTTAGAAAGATGTTTGTTTTCCATGAGAAAAAGTCCTTTATATCCCAAATAGAGAATATACATAGGACGATTCCTAAGGACTCTAAAAATAAGGTCATTACAAGCATGTACCTACCAAAACAATACCAAAGTGAAATTCATTGTAGACCTATAGTTGTGATAATATTACCAATCCTATTACATACAAATTTAGATTGGCCGAGAAATCTAGTTGATACCTTCACATGTTTGTTACTACCTGTTATAGCATCATTTCTCACCTTGACATGATTTATGATTGCTTTGATGGTTTTGGGCACCCATTCCTACAGACTTGGACAAATTCACTTAAAACAGTGTAAAAATCCCCATACGCGACTATGCTCGTGATTTTCTGCATGTATACGCGAGTACAACTAGACTTTTCCGCGTATGCCATTAAAATGATTAAAAAATATATAAAAATTCCCTATTTTCGCGCTGGGTTGATGGTTACTCAGGTAGTTCAACCACCCCAGCACGTGGCCAACTGTTTCCAACTGCTGAAACTAATTGGAGGGAGTATAAAAACCCCTCATGTGTATGGCCTAAGGGAGAGAGAGAATTATTGATATTATACTCTGTTGGTATTCCCTATCCAAGTCTGATTCCCCGTGCCTCCTGCACTTTCCCAGTTCATTACAAGAAACCCTTGTTTCCTTGAGATGCTCATCTCCCTATATGTCATCTCGTATGCACCAGTTTGGAAGGAATCTTAGTGAGGCAAGGGTGGGACGGATCCGGACGACGGTCTGCTCGAAGATCGTGGAAGGATTCAGGTGATCTCTCCACTCGTTATTTTTGTACATGCTATTTATAATACAGAAGTACCATCTTGTTCCCGAAATATACGTGTTAGTGTCTGCTTGCATATATGAGAATATTGTTATTTAAGCATTCATTATGGTTTATTTAATGTTTCATATGAATTTCACTAACATTTAGAGTAGATATATGCTGTACAACCAGTTCTTCATGCTTTTTTCTTCTTGTCTTTCAGGTTAAGAAGGAAGGACGGTTGCTGGGGGTTTGGACCCTGCGGGATCTGCTTCAACCGTAGGACCTACGGGTAACTTCCTCGATCTACTCTATTTAGTTTTTTATGAACATGCATGGTTGTGTGAGTCCTTCTTAAGTAGCATGCCCCTGCTCTGTGGAGGTTGTAACCCAACGAACCTCTAGGGTGATATTCCCCGAAACAGAACTGGCGACTCCGCTGGGGATCACATTCTTGTGATTCTCCTGTTGGGTTGTTTCAGCTGTTTGGTAGGTTTCTTTATCTTCATTATCATAGATTCAATTTACTTTCTCAGAGTCGGGCCCAAGTCCTGGTTTCTTTTCCAGGCTTGTCCTTTTTGTTTTTTCATTATTTACCTTTGCATACGTGCTTTTTTCTGTACACAGTCACGTATACATGCAATTTTATCTAAAGTTACCCGCGTATATGCGAGTTTCCCTTAGCACAGACGCGTATGCACGCTGGTTGCATAACTGTGAAGTAGCGTATACCTAGGCATATTTTGAATTTTTGGGTTTATTGACTTTTTGGTCCTTTCTGGATGTGGAGACCTGTTCCTACAGTGTCTTTGTACTCTCTGGAGTGTGAAGGAAGTGGTTTCAGATCTTTTCTCTCTTTCGTTTGATTGAAAACTAGTCTTTTTTGCAAAGTGTTGTTTCTGGTGCTGGCACTTCTGGATTGAGTTCCAAGATCGCTTTCTGAGCATTCTTGGTTGTTTTGCTTTATCAGAACAGAGAGCTTCTGCTCACTTACTCGCTCCTATCTTTGTGTTGTGCTTCGCATTGCGATTTTTGCTTCATTTTTTATTGGTTTTCTTGAGTTCCATAGGTTAGGTTTTGTTGCAACTTTTGAAGAGCTTTTCTTGCTTCTTTGGAGTTTTTGTTTGCGACGAATTTGCACTATTTGTCTAGGCTGAGTGACTGAGTTTTCTGGTCTTCTTTTGCTCTTATTGATCTTGCTACGAGTTAGCCTTATAAGGTTTGGGATCATTGTTGAATTTTGTGCTTGAAATTCGGTCTTGTTTGGTTTGGATTTTGATGGTTTTTCTTGGTCTTTTAGAGCTTTTTCTCTATAAAACTAAAAAGCTCAAAAAACATTTGCTTTGCTTTTTGTTTTTGCATTTCAAAGGCTTAAGAACATTTTCACTTGTTATTTTCTTTTGTTGTTGCATTTTCATTTTCGTTTGCTATAACTTTTGAAGCTTGTGAGGTTTCTTGCTTTTAGTTTTTGGCTTGATTTTGAGGAGGAGTTGTCTTGGATTTCTTCTTCTTATTTTTAAGTGTTTTTGGTGTCCTTATTTTAAGAGTTCTTGATTTCGAGAATTAGCTTTCTGGGCAACAAAAGAAGAGTTAAAACTGAAAGAATTTTTGGGAATTTCACTCTGCTTTAAGAGATTTGCATCTTAGGATTTACATGCTTGTAATGATTTGCATTAGGTGCATTGAATCATTGAGTCAATTTCTTAGTTTTTGTGAGTGTGAGTTTGCTTTTTGAAAAGGAAAAAATACAATTTTTAGTCTCGTAGAACCTGTATAGAGATTACTCTTCATCGAAAGATAAAGAACTGCATTTGCATGTAGTTAAGTTTTTATTAATTTCTTTTGCGTCAAAACACCATTGGTTTCATCCCCATATCCTTGTGACTTAATATAACAGCCCATAAAATAAGCGATTTAATTTAAAATCAACTAGCAAGTTTTTCTAAGTGTCAATCACCAACTAGCTAGGTTGTAGGGCCTTGGAATAGGTGAGTGGAGAGTTAACTCTCCAAGGCCGCTCAAACAAACATAGAAGTTGATTAATTGAGCGAAATCCAACTTCGTTAGGTGGACCAGGAAAGCTCTCCTCCAGAGAGTTAAGCACGAGGGGAAGTGAAGGCTGAGAAGAGAGATACCCCCTCTCTGATTTGATGAATCTGACCTCAAGACCGTTTCGCCCGGCTTCTGACACGGATTGGTGCCCATAGTTGCCACTCCCAGGTTCCACATAGGTGACTGCGGGGGGGAATACCCGTGGTACTTGAGGCAGATGTCGCATCACTTTCAGCAGTACTTTTGGGGGGTGCCCTTGCGAAGCTTGGGTGCTTGAGCCGGTAAAGGCTGTCATTAGGAGGTCGGCGTAACTGTTTCTGATACCTTTGCTAGTTGTTCTGGGCCGTAATTATCCCAGACTGCTTTCGGGAGGTCCTATATTTTTCGCTTTCTTGTATTTTGGTGTCCGGTCCTCATCACCCGGAGCGGAAATACTTGAGGGTTGTTTGCTTGACTGTATCTCAGGGATTTTTCTTTTAGTGAGTGCTCTTTGCTCCTATCTTGCCTAGCTTTTCACTTTTTTGAGTCTAATTTAATAAATCTATAAAAGTGGCTGATCAAGCGCCTCGACGTTCGAGGAGAATCCGGGGGTTATCTCCCGAGAGTGCAGAGCCTTCTTCGAGAAGGCGTAGGAGCGATTTAGCAGGTGGTTACCACCTTGTGGAGTCTGACGCTGTGGAGAGAGATCCTCCACCAAGGTCTGAAGGTTTCGTAGCTGATTCCGGTGTCGGTTCCGAGAGGAGCGTTCCGCTCACCTCGCGAGTGTTGTTTCCTCAGGAAGAAGATTTTCAGATAGAAGATATACCTGAGCCTCCTGCTACATGTCCATCTCCTCTTCCTCCTGATTATCCGTTCGTTGTTCAGTACATCGGACCGGGGATTTCCGAGAGACCGCCGTATCTTCCGTATCATTCTTATCTTTCGATGGCCACGACCGGGAACGCGGCTTCCGTCGTGAGGCCGCAGTATCTCGCACTCTCGCTCGTTGACAGGCACTATTAAGCCTACTCGATTGCTTCTAGTGTCGCTATGTTTGGCCTCGGATTCACCTAAGCATACAAGCCCCATTCTCGGGTCCCTTTTTGTTCGTGACGTCCATTAATGGAAATCCCTCTTTTTCTCTTTTTCCGTCGCTTCACTGGATCTACGCCCATGTCTAACATGGCTAGTGGATCAAATTTCTCTGCTGCCCCTTTGGGACTGGACACATTCCTAGTTCCAATCCTTCTTTAGGGTCATTTCCGTTTACGTCCCAGCCCCAGAGTTTCAACCCTTGGTCTGGGGGGCAAAGTTCGACTACTATTACGGGATGGAATCCTGTCTTTACTACGGCTGGGGCAGGGAACCAGTTTTACGCAGGTCATCAAGGGAATGCTTCTTTCCCTTCTTCGAGTGCTTATCAGACCTTTTCTCCTCTATCTAATGCATGGAACCCCTATCAGGAGCTCTCCTCTTCTTTTAACACTTCAGCAGGGGGAACTGGTCTGGGCTTTGGTAACTCGGCGTGGGGAGGAGGTTCTTCTCCGTTTTCTATGAGTCCTTTCTGGCAGCCTGGTGCCTTATCAAATCCAGGATATTATTTTCAGAATGTTGGGAATCCATCCCACCAAGGATGGAATCCTCAGGCTCCGCCTCGCTTACCGTTGTTAAACTTGCCAGATTTGTTGAAGTTGACTAATGACCCGATTCGTTATAGTCCGGGGTGGCATCCGGTCCTGACCAAACTTCCTTCAGACATTCCAAAGTTTGAAGGTAAGAATGGGGAGGATCCGGTGGACCACATCACCACTTTCCACTTATGGTGCTCTTCGAACTCTGCGATCGATATTGAGTAGGGGTTGAGATTATTTCAACGCACCACTATGCTTGGAAATCTTTGCCAAATGGTATATCGAGCTCCCGGGAAGTTTTGCCACATACCCAGAAGCTGATCATCATTTCTAAACCATTTTCGAGTTGCACATCGGATATGAGGCTGAGATAGAGACTCCTGGCTAATTTTAAGCGAGATGACAAAGCAACTCACATTTACGATCATATTTGGAATGGAGGAGAAGGAAGAGGCTTATCAAAGCTCATATTCCGGGTGAATTCCTTCTCGAGTGGTTTTTGAAATCTCTGCAGTCAGATATTTCAAAAGATGTATCCCTATCTGGGGTATTTTCTGAGGAGCAGGCCATTTTTAGGGCCCAGCAGTTAGAACTGATCTATTCTCAGTCTGGGGTACTTTATAAGTATTTTCCTAATGTCCTCGCTCCAAATTGGATTTGTCGAAAACTAGCTTTGGTCCGCATGGTGACGGGCTTGTCGGATCGGTCGGTAGTAGTGCGGCTTGACACCTTTCTCCAATTGCAGCGATTGTCTTTACAATCTGCTCCTTCTAGTCAGGTTGTGCCTGTTGAGTCATCACCTTCCCAAACTTTGTCCATAAATGTTGTCCAAGCTTCTGATCCCAAAGGAAATCAACAATCCGATGGGAAGAAGAAGGGACGAAATAACAAGAAGAAGGGCAAGAACGGGACGGGCAATGCAAATAAAACCAACGAGCGTGTTGGTGAGGGTCAAAAGGAGAAAAAGAAAGTGAAGTTTCCGTGCAAGCTTTATCTTTGGAACCATCTCTTACCTGCCCTAAAATTTAGGATGCTCAGCGCCTATTATCCCAGCGAGGGTTCTTCTAGTTCCCGGTACATCATTAACAAACCCTTTTCCCCGAGGCGGCAATCGGTTGTTGGCGCGAACCAAAATCACGGGGCTTCCTGCAGGGGCACCCGGGAAGGGAAAATTCCATCGAACATTTTTATGATGAGTGCTCACACGGATATCGCTACGAGATCCCGTGATTATGGCGGAGAAGAGTCTTCGAAAGCTAAGGAAGTTCCTGATGCTACTGAGCCGCTTCACATTACGAAGCCTACTGTTGAGTCTATGCCTTGGATGCCAAAAGCATCTTCTAAGCGGTCAACGATTAATCCAAATGCGAGGGCTGCCCAGAACTACTCGATTGTAGAAGATATGGCGCAAAGTCCTTGTGCTATGTCAGCTTTAGAGGTACTCCAGTCTTGTCCGGCTCAGCGCAGTGCTTTGCTCACTGCCATTGGGGCTATTGATCGGAAAAATTCTCTTCTGATTACTTTTGATATGACTAATTTTAAGAAGAGACTTCCTCATCACATGGCTTTTCATATTAAATCGTCGTATCGGAAGTGCAATATCTTTCGAACGGTTGTTGATGAGGGTGCTTCCACATGTGTGATGTCTCTCGCATGTTGGAAGACACTTGGATCTCCCAAAGCTGTTCCATCTAGCACTGTTCTTACTACGTTCGATGGTCATTCTCACAGACCCCATGGTATTGTCCCGACTTTGCCCATCTGTGTTGGGGGAAAAACCGTCAATATAGAGGTTGAGGTAGTGGACGCAGCCTTGGACTACAACCTTATGTTGGGGAGGAAATGGATTTATGAGATGGATGCCATTGCATCCTCATTATTTCGGATTGTATGTTTCCCCCACGAAGGGAGGATCGTTACAGTGGATCAACTGTACTATCCTCCTGTAGACCTGAATGCGCCTTCTGACTCATCTGTTCCGAAGTTGGATAATACTAAGGTGCCTGTTGAGAATTTAGGAGTTGGAATGTATTATTCCTTGATGGGTACTTTCGATCTTCCTCCTTCTACGGTGCATATAAATGCTATTTCATCCTACAAGGCTCCTCTTCGAAGAGAGTTCTTCAGAACTCATTATTTTTCGGACCCTTGGACTTTACCTTCCCCTACTGCCACATTAGCGGAAGGTCAAGTGGGTGGAATGGCATTTCCGATTTCTGCAGCTGAGATTGCATATCAGTCTATTGTTGACACTGCAGAATCTGTTCCAGCTCCTCTTTCACCGGAAGAGTTGGATGGTGATGTGGCTCTGGCTTGGTGATCTGAAAATGGAATGTACTTGTTTAATTGTGCAAGGTATCCATTTCCCAATATATTTCAAATGATCTGAAATTGTGAGAATAAACTATTTCCCATACAGAGATGGACTATAGGGGCATTCACTGGACATGTCACCTCTAAAGAGAGGATGAGTTCCAGAGGCTACCTGGCCCTCTACAGACTCTGTCTAAGGAAATAATATGTAAACACAAATATCAAAATCAATGAAAGTCTTTTTTTTTTGAATTCATAGTGTTCATTGATCTGTTTCAAGTGTGAATAAGCAAGAATATAAGTTCTGCAACGGGTGTGTAGAGGTTTGATGGCAAAATAACAAGTTTTGATTACTGTATAAACTTGTTTTTGGAAAGCATGCTTATGAAATTTTACTGTTTAAACTATCAGAATCTGGAAATAAACAGCCAAAACACACAGATGAATAGCAGATATTTGTTTAAGCGGTTCACCCCTCTCTTGGGCTACCTCCGCTGGTCCAAAAGCCTCTAATTAGGCTCAGTCCTCTTTTGATTAAATGCTTCAAATGAAATTACATTTGTATAAACTCCTCTAATGAGAAAATAGACTGCTAAAACAGACTCAGAATATCCAAATCAGTAGAAATAGACTACAAATTCACCTCCATTGGAGGAAGGTAGCCCAATGCAGCAATCTTTCCCCTTGGCCCTTATGGCTTCTCTGTCAAAAGCGCTGTAAAATTCGCAGATAGAATGCCCTGATGGCTCCGCAGACACCTCCAAAAGCTCCAGAATGCTCTCTACACCCAAAATCAAAAAAAAATTCGTCTTCAAAGGCCTCTCCTAGCAGAAGTTATGGCACATTTACTGAATCAGTCAGTTACTCCTTGGGAAACTCCACTAATTGTGGAGGAAGTGCAGTTAACGCCACCAAATAAGGCGGGCCGCCAAAATGGGCGGAGGCCGCCAAGTGCTCCAACTGTTAACGTCTGGCATTAAATGTAATGGCGTTCATATGGGCGGAGTTTAACGGTTTTTTTAAACGGTTTGAATTAATATATATATATGGTTTATTAAATAACCATATAACAAACAAACGTTTATTATATAACAAATACATAAACCAATGTTTATCCGCCCAACATTTGCGCGCCGAGTTGCTGACCGGTGGTTTCGCGCCGCTGGTTCTATGGGAAGGGGGCTGGCCCTTCGGGGCTGGCCCCCTTTCGGGCCCCGCCCAAACTCCCACACACCTTAATTACCACTCCGGCCGCCACATAAATAAACGAATAAACTTTGGTCTAACGGTTAAGTCGGATGGTTGATACATGCCAGGTCTTGTGTTCAAATCCGGCCGAACCACCACAAAATTTTTAACACGCCATTCAATCTTGACTTTGGGGCCCACGTGGCGGCCTCTGGGCTAGCCACGTGGCGCCTTATGATTGGCTGCCACGGGAATATTCCCCATAATATTCCACGGAATATTCCTAAAATATTCTGTGGAATATCCTTTTTTTAATAAAAATTTTTCCCAAAGTCAAATTTGCCATTTTTTTAATGAAATTGACAAAACTTCAAACTTGAATAACTTCTGCATACGGAGACCATTTTTCGAACCGTTCGCGGCGCCGGAATCAGGAAGACGAGCACTATCCATTCGATCTATTTCAGAGCAATTCTAAGCACTTTCATTTTTGAGCATTTTTTTTCAAGAGACTTGATCTCCTGATCACTTGGACGATTAGTTCTTCTTCGGCCCAGGATTGTCTTGATACCACTCTTCCATCTGAAGAGGCAATCCTGGAAGCCATGACTGGTAGAGATAGACCGTGGGATGATTTTCATCATCGGTCTTACTTCCTACTTGACTTAAACGAAGTTGAGACTAGTTTTCCAAGTCCTCAGTCTCCTGGACCTGTTCACCCAGTCTTGAACCCTTTGGCACCAACACAGGTTTTTGCTGAAGGGAACATGGCTGTGATCTCTCCTACTATCCCGGTGAACATTTCCAGGGATCCCAATATTGTCGAGAATGTCTTTATTGGAGCTTAATGTTCCCGTGAAGAAATTCAAATCTATACCGAACTCTTCAAAGAGTATAGGGATGTATTTGCTTGGTCTTATGAGGAAATGCCTAGCATAGACCCATCTATCGTTCAACATGAGATCAAGACGTATGAAAACGCTAAGCCGGTCAGGCAAAAGCTTCGTCCGGTCAATCCTAGGAAGGCAGCAGCTATCAAAGCTGAAGTTGAAAAGCTGCTTAAGGCGGGATTCATTTTCCCAGTTCCTCTGACTGAATGGGTTTCAAACCCCGTTCCGGTAGATAAAAAGCAAGGAACAATTCGAGTATGCATCGATTTCAGAGACCTGAATAAGGCGTGTCCTAAAGATAATTACCCCACACCTTTCATCGATCAGATTATTGACGAGTGTGCCGGTAACGAGATTTTCTCCTTCATGGACGGTTTTTCTGGTTATAATCAAATTACTATCCGTCCAGAAGATCAACATAAGACCGCATTTATTTGTCCCTGGGGTACATTTGCATATAAGAAAATGCCTTTTGGTCTGAAAAATGCTGGAGCTACTTTTCAGCGGGCCATGTCTTATGCCTTCCACGACATCAAGAAAATTATCGAGGCATACTTAGATGATCTAGCTGCTCATTCTCGAAAGAGGATGGATCATCCAGGACACCTCCGGCAAATATTTGAGAGATGTCGTTTTTATAAAATTCGTTTGAATCCGAACAAGTGCGTTTTCGCGGTAACATCCGGTCGGCTGTTGGGATTTATCGTGTCTAGTAAAGGGATAAGGGTAGATCCCTTCAAGGTTGAGGCAATACTTCGGTTGCCTCCCCCGTCTTCAATCCGTCAACTTCAAAGTCTCCAAGGGAAGTCTAACTTTCTTCGGAGGTTTATCGTTAACTATGCTGAGATTACAAAGGGATATATGAGACTGTTGAAGAAAGGAGTCCCTTTTCTTTGGGACGACTATGCTCAACTCTCATTCGATGCCTTGAAAAAGGCATTGACCTCTGCTCCTTTACTGAGTCCACCCGATTATAGCAGAGATTTTCTTTTGTATCTGGCTACAGCGGAATCTACCATTGGTATGGTTCTGGTTCAGGAGGATGATGCTCTGGCTGAGCATGTTATTTACTACCTTAGTCGAGGACTGGTAGGACCTGAACTGCGATACACTCCGATAGAAAAATTAGCCTTAGCAGCAGTTCATGCTGTGCAGCGACTCCGGCATTACATTATTCTTCACAAAACTTATGTCTTGGCAGCTGCCAATCCATTTCAGTTTGTCCTCAGCAGGCGAGTGATTGGGGGCAAATATAATAGATGGATTGTGATATTACGGGAATTTAATCTAGAGTTCATGTCTGCCAAATCCAAGAAGTCATTAGTCTTTGCGGAATTGATCTCCGAGTTGCCTTGTGGAGAGGAGATGATCTATGATGAGTCCTTCCCGGATGAACACTTGTTTCTAATCTCTCCACAAGATCCTTGGTATGGGGATATCATTGTATATCTCCAGACTGCGAAGTTTCCCTCTTCTTTTTCGAAAGATGAGCGTCGCAAGCTGCGTCGCTTAGCTAAAATTTATTTGATTATTGGTGATGCTTTGTACCGTCGAGGGGTTGATTCAATCCTAAGACGCTGCTTAACTTTCGAAGAAGCTGAGGCTGTGCTCAATGATTCTCACAGTGGAGCTTGTGGGGGTCATTTATCTGGGCTTGCTACAGCCCAAAATATTTTTTGTGCTGGATACTTTTGGCCCTCGATTTTCAAAGATTGTATTAAAGCAGTCAAAAAGTGTCATCCTTGTCAAGTTTATACTCTAAAAATGCGCGCTCATCCAGCTCCGCTTTTTCCAGTCGTTACTATCGGACCCTTTACAAAGTGGGGTATGGATTATACTACTTGTAACCCGCCTTCGGCAAAAGGTCACAAGTACATTATCGTAGCAGTAGACTACTTTACGAAGTGGGTCAAGGCTATGCCTACTTTTGGGAACGATGGTGAGACTACAGCTTTGTTCCTTTTCAACCAAGTTATCGCTCGTTTTGGTATACCTAGAGAGATTTTCACTGACCATGGCAGTCATTTTCAGAATAGTATGATGGCTGAGTTGGCTCTCAAATTGGGTTTCTGGCAGGAGCATTCATCTCCATATTATCCTCAGGCCAATGGGAAAGTGGAAGCCATGAATAAATCCTTGAAGAAAATTCTTCAAAGGACGATTGATAAACATAGATCCAACTGGCATATTATGCTATATCCTGCACTTTGGGCATACAGGACGTCAGTTAAAACAGCAACTGGCTTTACTCCGTTTCAGTTAGTCCACGGGGTGGAATCCGTATTTCCCATTGAATGCGAGATTCCTTCCCTTAAATTAGCTATTGAGCTTCTTCCTAACACTTCCAGTCTGGCAGAATGGCTTCTTCATCTGGAACATCTCGATGAGCAGCGTCGGGATGCCGCCACGATGAATGAAGTGCATAAAAACCGAGTAAAAGTTCAGTACGATAAGGCAGTTAAGCCTAGGGTCTTTTCGGAAGGTGACCTTGTTTTGGTCTATGCCCAAGAAAAAGATGCCTTGGGGGCAGGAAAGTTTAAATCGATGTGGTATGGCCCCTATATCGTTAAAAAGGTCCTTAAGAAAGGAGCTTATACCTTGGTTGATTTCGAAGGGAACGAGTTGCCAGAGCCCCGAAATGGGCTCTATTTGAAGAAGTATTATGCCTAGGCTTCGGCCTGGCATGTTGCTTTTTGTATATAGTAGTTTTTGCTTTGTACATATCTGATTGATTTTCGATTTTTGATGAGTTGGTGATGTTTTTTGATCTGCTTTGGCAGGTTGTGTTGGATGTCATGAGTCATTTTGGTTTCGCCGATGGTGCTAGTAGACACACCCGAAACTTAGCTTCCGCGGCTTGGGTGCTTCATTATCCTTCCGGTCAGCTGTTGGTATCAAGAGGAGTCTGCATTGGTCCTGCTTCCAATAATGTAGCAGAATACACTGCAGTCATTCATCTACTCTCGGAGGCAATATCTTTGGGTTTTGATTCATTGGTAGTTTTCTTGGATTCCCAGCTGGTGGTGTCGCAGTTGAACAACACTTATCGGGTACGAGATCCATTTTTATTACGATTGTTCTTGACGGTACATTTGTTACAAAGGTAATTTCAATTTTTAACATTCATTCATATTCCTCGAGCTGACAATTGGTTTGCTGACTCATTAGATAATCAAGCATTGGATTGGCATATTAATCATTCAATACAATAATTTTTAATCATCACAAACATCATACATTTGATACATTTATCACATCTCATCAAATATCACTATATATATATCATCGGAGTGTCAAAAACTTTACAAAATTTGGATCCATAATCTCGTACAAAACTTGGGCTTAGTCGTGGTAGCTATCACGACTTGACACCTTTGTACCCATGGATGGAACGTTCCTCTGAGTATCACTGACCAGTTTTCGCCACCTTGCATTGAGCATAGGATTGTTCCAATCCCAGGAACTAGTGCATCTGATTTCCTGATACTCGTTCTATCCATTGTACCATAGCATTATTTTATTCTTTTTCAGGCTTATTATATGAAAAAGAAAAAAAAATCAAATATAACAAAAAGAGTAGGAACGGGATGTATCTTCGTTGTTTTGATGGCAGTACAGAGTCAGTTTTGTTGCCCTTGAACAAAGCACATATACTTATATATATTTCCTTCATTTGGGATGGTTTTAGTTTTGACCTAGGTTCAGCTTTTACCATGTTTCACTTGTCAGTTCTCCCCCGATTGGTTACCTCTTCCAATCATATGGAGAGTATGTTCTGCCTCCTGCATAACAGACTTATACAGTGTCACTTTTACTGCCATGGTCATCACGAGTCGTGCTTTTGTTCAAGGGAAGTCTAGCCTGAGTCGGCCATTCTGCGGTGTCTCTTGACTCATTATTCAGTCGGCCTTCCTGGTCTTGTCAGTATCATGTTCTATCACATCAGATGTTTTTATCTTCTGCTCGTGCTGGTTTGAGAAGGTCCCCATTGACTTCTTGCCGGTGGGTTTGTCTCTTATCAACTACGACACATTGCTCTAAGAGCAAACCTAGAGCCGCACCTTGGGCCTATTTCCATCATTGATAGGTGACCTCGTGCTTAGCATTTGATCATCATCATGGGTCTTTGACTGAGTGGTTTCCCCTGTGTTCGACGTCAGCACACATTATCACACTTGGGATTCGTGTAGTACCTTGATTTCCATTTGACCCTATCGGTGGATTTCTCGCCTCTATGTCAGCTTTCATTATTGGTTGGTTCAGAGGGTTTCTTCCGTGCGCTAGCTTCATCTTGTGCACGTCGGAAACGTACTTCGGTTTTGGTTCCATCACTCTCCTTCGTCCGATTCCTTCCAAATCTTGGCTTGCGGGTTACACTCGCGCTGGACTGATGTGGGATGCCTTAATGCCTTCCTTCCAGCAGATCTTTTCCCATCGACTCCGACTCATTGCTCTGGGAACAAGATCTAGAGTCTTTTGTCAGTACCTTAGGGTTTGCAGTCATCGGTGGCAGACTCTTCGCTATCGACAGTGGGGATTCATCATTGCCTCCTGATTGGTAGATTATTTCAAGTGTTCGACTTCAACTCATTCATTCGCACTTGTTAGATTGTACTGGGGCACCTTGACACTCATTTTCATTATTGGTGGGTTGTCTCGCGTTGGTTAACGATATACATTATTGACCGGTAATCCAACGATTTCTCACATGGTCGACTTCAGCTCATTTATTCCCATTGTGTAGAATTGTGCCATAGTGATCGGTGAAGACCTCGAGTTGCATCAGCATTCTTTGGTTCACTTTTGACAGTCCATTCAGTTTCTGCCAGTGATGCCGTCCACCCTTATATGTTGCAGTTCAGTACAACAGCCTCCTATATGTTGGCTCCCGAGTTACGTGATTGTACCGTTTGATCCACCTCTTATGATCCGGTACTTGGAGATTCAGTTACTTGATCAGACATCCAGTTGCACCATCTTTGATCAGCTTTCTATATGTGATACTTGGACATTGATTCAGACTTGTATTTCCGGGCCATGCTCAGCTGATTCATTATGTATTTTCAGTTCAGCTATACTTGTATACATGTTGGATCTATCTCAGTACTTTCTATATGATGTATTTTTGACTGAGGATGGGTATGCCCGCCTCAGCATGAGTTGACTTTTTGGTTTCTTTCATTGGTTTTTGGCAGGCTGAAATCTGGTAAAGTCCTCTCTTGTCCTTGCGAAGTTCTTTCTATGTGCATAATACATTTCGGCCATCATGTACCCCTTTTGACCTCATATATTAGGGGGCATCTGTTATAGCATCATTTCTCACCTTGGCATGATTTATGATTGCTTTGATGGTTTTGGGCACCCATTCCTACAGACTTGGACAAATTCACTTAAGATACAGTGTAAAAATCCCCATACGCGACTATGCCCGTGATTTTCCGCGTGTATACGCGAGTACAACTAGACTTTTTTGCGTATGCCATTAAAATGATTAAAAAATATATAAAATTCCCTATTTTCGGGCTGGGTTGATGGTTACTCAGGTAGTTCAACCACCCCAGCACGTGGCCAACTGTTTCCAACCGCTGAAACTAATTGGAGGGAGTATAAAAACCCCTCATGTGTATGGCCTAAGGGAGAGAGAGAATTATTGATATTATACTCTGTTGGTATTCCCTATCCAAGTCTAATTCCCCGTGCCTCCTGCACTTTCCCAGTTCATTATAGGAAACCTTTGTTTCCTTGAGATGCACATCCCTTTATATGTCATCTCGTATGCACCAGTTTGGAAGGAGTCTTAGCGAGGCAAGGGCTGGACGGATCCGGACGACGGTCTGCGAAGGTCGTGGAAGGATCAGGTGATCTCTCCACTCGTTACTTTTGTACATGCTATTTATAATACATAAGTACCATGTTGTTCCCGAAATAAACCTGTTAGTGTATGCTTATATGTATGAGAATATTTGTTATACAAGCATTCATTATGATTTATTTAATGTTTTATATGAATCTCACTAACATTTAGAGTATATATATGTTGTACAACCAGTCCTTTGTGCTTGTTTCTTCTTGTCTTTCAGGTTAAGAAGGAAGGACGGTTGCTAGGGGTTTGAACCCTGCGGCATCTTCTTCAACCGTAGGACCTATGGGTAACTTTCTCATTCTACTCTATTTAGTTTTTCTAAACGTGCATGGTTGTGTGAGTCTCTATTAAGTAGCATGCCCCTGCTCTGTGGAGGTTGTAACCCAACGAACCTCTAGGGTGATATTCCCCGAAACACTACCCATGCCCAAAATATAGTAGCATCAAAATTGAAGTTGTTACAGCCTTTCAGAAGGGAAGTACAACCATTTTAACCTTTTGATTTACAATATCGAATTAATCAACATTTCAAGAAAAAAGCAATTAAAACTGAGCAATAACTTCAAAATAAAAAATACCTATATTGGGCCTCTTAGTCGTCCTTATACTCAACAACCAAGATTGAGTCCTCTTGAAATTATAGGGCTTCCTTTGACAATTGAAGAAGGACCTATATTGGGTCTCTTAGTCATCCTTATACTCAACAACCAAGATTAATTCCTCTTGACATTCTATGGCTTCCTTTGACAATTGAATAAAGAACTATATTGGGCCTCTTAGTCGTCCTAATACTCAACAACCAAGATTAAGTCCTCTTGACATTATAGGGCTCTCTTAGAATGTGAGACGATGTAATATGTTCTGTTGAGAGAATATATTGTTGAATTTGACATAGGAGCTATTGATAATTTAAAAATCCCAAAATTTTCATGGATTTTTCTTAATCAATCAAACCTTAAAATCTAAACTTAAATATTGCCAATGCTCCAAAAGGAGGCAATGTCGAGCAGAGAAAAATGGTTGCTAACTCAACCTTTATGTTGGCAGATAAAATTGGGGTATAACAAATATAAATATAAGACAAATCTAGCTCCACATGAAGGTTGATACCCATGAATGGCTCCATTGAAGAAGCATTAAGGGTTTATGGTTGGAAATTGATATTTTTCATGTTTCGATTCACATTTGTGATCCTCTCACACCTTAATAACAATACCTGCAACTGCCGCTTCAGTGAAGAACTAATATGAAAATTCTTACATTTCACACCCACCATATCATATATAAAAAGTGATATGGAAAAGAAACATAAGCAAAGACTGAAGCATCCATGATCCATTATTTAATGTAGTGAATGAGATCCATGATCCATTATTTAATGTAGTGAATGAGGTTATTTATATTCCAAGATTAAATAACTATTAGAGAGGATACATACGTATTGGGAATATGAACATTCCATGATTAAATGAAAAATGGACTCATCTTTTTATGGCATAACACACATGACTAGGCCATTTCAAACTTTTCTTCATACCATTTTCCCACACCAATGGCTTGTTGTTCAATGCAAGACATAGAATGATTTTCAATTTCACTAGCCCAACTCTACTTCATACCATTTTCCCACACCAATGGCTTGTTGTTCAATACAAGGCATAAAATGATTTTCAATTTCACAAGCCCATGCCATTTTCAAATTTTATAACACCACTTGTCTCATCATAGGTTTCAATCAAATATTTATAGCCAATGTTAGCTATGCATTTAGAAATTTGGGGATTCTTTGATAATTCTAGTTCATCTATAAGATCTTCTCTAAGACATATAGGGGAGGAGGGAAGTAACTAAATAAATTTGGACAATACTTTTGTGAGATCGCCACCAGACCAAGTTCATAGGTTAATTTTCAGTTTTTTAATCCCATATCAGAATGGTTTGAGCTTTTTAGGGGTGTCTATGAAGTACTCTTTCTATAAATGCAACCACACTTTATCACTAGCTTGAAATTTGTGTGTAACCTAATGCTGGTCATGTCGTTATTTATACTTTGCATTGGTTTTTCTTAAGATATCATAAACTTATTATTAGAGTTTTTTTATGTATTCAACAAATTTGGATGTTTTATTTGCCTTGCTTGAGCATGGTAAAAATATGTTAATGAAATTGCGACCAATGGCTAGAACTCCAAACACAAATTAAAAGGACTATCACCAATATCGCTATGGATACATTATAGCTATGTTTAACAGGTTGAGATATTAATCTCATAGTCTGCTAGGTGTCATCACATTTGATTATGTTTTCTGCTAAGTGTCATAGACAGTTTAGTTTAAATTTAGTTTAGTCAATTTCTACGCGAGTCATTTATTGTTGATATTTTCAATGTAATCTATTTAGCTATTGTGAATATTGAGAAGAGAAATATTTGCTCCAAATTTTGTTTTTCATTCTTTTTCATGGTATCAGAGCTCCATGTTGCATAATACTCTAAAGAGAGCGGAAAATACCAAGAAGTCGAGAAGGCGAAGAGGACGAAGCAGATCATTATCTCACATTGATTTCTCTGAGAATTATATTTCTATAATATTCTTCTAGTTGGGATCAGGAGCTACCATTCTTCCTCTAGTTTTATCAGGGAGCACTCGAACATGCTGTATAGTATAAGGATTGAGAGGCCTTTCAATGTATTCAACAACTTGATCGTCTTCAGTAAAAGAGGGTGCCAACTACCAGAAGATTTTTTAATTTTTTTAATGTGCCAAATGCACCCATGCTCAGAGGAGAAAGTGTGTTGATCCACTTTAACTTACAAAAGTTGGAAAAATTGCTGGTCAATGCATGTTTGGTATCTTGGTGATCCGGATTTATGCAGGAACATAATAAAATATAGAAATATACATAAAAACAGAGATGCAGTGGATATAATACTTCATTTCATTAATATCAAATAATAGAAATATGCTTACAAACATAATGGAAATAAACTAGCTAGGGCACTAGTAGTTTATCTATGAGAAGAGATGTGGTTGCTACAGGCCTCTGAATTGTGTTACATTGAGGCTCGAGGGCCTATTTATTATTGAGAAACAATCGAAAACCCTAAACATCCAAAAACCTAACCCTAGAAGATGAATCACCAAAAATATGGGCCCCATTTGGGTAAATTTATGTTTCAACTTCCCAGGGCTGTAACTTTGGCATATGATATATGTTTAACGCGCTCAATACCTCGTTAGAAATATCTATTTGAGGAGTATAAATTTTTTTTGGAGAAACATCGGTCCACAAACCCATGTTGCTCCTAGTTTTCCCAAAAAGCATCGTTTAGGGCCTCAAAACGGCTCCGAAAGTTCAGAACTCGAAAAACTACTAAAAATAGTAAGTTGTGTTGAAACTAAAAAACTGAAAGAACTGATGGTGGTGTTTTGAATGGAATAGGTTGGTAGTTACCAATATCCACCTGGATCATTAGGGCCCCAAAACAGATCTGGAATTTCAGGACTAAAAAACCTGCTAAAAATAGTAATATGTGCTGAAAGTGAAAAACTGAAAGAACCGATGGTGAGGGTGCAAATGGAATAGGTGGGTGGCCACCAATATCCACCTGGATGACTTGGGAAGTGTGTTGAATATTTAACGCATAATGGTCTCCTTTACAGTTAACGCAAAGCAGGCTCCATGAGGAGAAATTTTAAGTCAGGTGAAATTTAAAGTCGTTGGCTCAACTCCATTCATGTAAGTCAAGTGAATGAAGACTCCACGAGGAATTTCAAGTACCTTGGTTCAATTTTTTACTAAAAAAGGATATGTTATACAATTCATTTTTCTTTTTGAATTGATACCGTTAGAAGGGTCTCATTTCAAAAATAATTTTTTTGTATAAGTTATTTTTTAAAAAGAGTGCTTTTGTATTAATTATTTTTATTTAAAATAAACCTTAAAAAAGAGATTTTATTTAAATAAAATAGTATTTTATAAAAAAATGAAAGAGGAGGAGTTTGTTATTGAAACAAGTAGTGCTGCATTTTTTAAAGAGAGTTTTTTTTAGTCTTGAAAAGAAGACTCTAAAAAGGCGTGAATATCCACATTTGAAGAAATGGATTCCTCAAGGAACTTGCCATAGACCCCAACTCTGCTTGGAAAAAATTATGAGTTTGGGTCTTTAAGAATGAATACATTTCTGCAAGCCCAAGAATGTTGGGATACCCTACTAAACGGTTATGTAAAGCCAACCCAAGAAAAATTAGCAGTCATGAACAATAGTCAAAGGAATGTCGCTGCAAAAATAAGAAAGAAGGAGCACAAAGCAAAATATTGCATACAAAACTGTGTCAATGAATCTATCTTCGACAAGATAACCGACACATCAAAAACAAAAGAAGCTTAAGATATTTTGAAATCTGCTTATCAAGTTAATGATATAGTAAAGACTATTAAATTGTAGGCATCGAGAGCTAAGTTTGAAACCCTAAAGATGACTGACATAGAGAATGTGGATCAGTTCATGACTAGATTCATGGTAATAGTCAATTAGATCAAACTCATAGGTGAAACCATTATAGATCAGAATATTGTTGAAAAGTCCTTCGTAGCCTGCCCAAAAAATATGACATGATTGTAACAACCATTCTGGAATCCAAATATTTTACAACTTTCTCAATAGAACAATTGATAGGATCACTTTTATCACAAGAAACAAGACTCAAATTAGTAGAAGATTCCATTGAAAAAGATTTCAAAGCACAACTCTCTTTTGGCAGAGGCAGATCAAATCATCATCATGCAACAAAAAAATGGAGACCTCTACAAAACCAAACTCAAAGAAGAAGAACGTGGAGAAAAGATAATGTTTAATGCTACTACTTCAAGAAATTTTGGAATTATGAACATGAATGCAAAAATAAACAGTTAGATCAGCAAATCTCTCCAACAATGAAGGAGAATCCTATGAGAAAATGTTTATTTCCTACCTCGTTTCTTAAGACAGACACAACGAGCACCTTTGGTTGTTGGACAATGGCTGCAACAATCACATGAAAGGTAAGAACAACCTTTTTTCTTATCTTGATGCTTCCGTAACATCAAAAATTACACTTGGATATTGTTCCTGTATTAAAGCTAAAGGGAAAGGTACTCTCCCCGTTGTTACTAAATAGAATAAGCAGAAATACATACTTGATTTTTATTATGTTCCACATTTGAAGCATAACCTAATTAGTGTAGGTCAATTGATGGAGCATGGTTATGATGTAATATTTCAAGGGAAAACATGTTATATATATATGACAAACCTCCCAATAGAAGACTGAGAGAAAATGTTGAAAAAACAAATAATAGGATGTTTACATTAACTATTATAAGTCGAAATATTTCACCGTATTTTGCCAATAATGTCTCAAGAATAGATGAGTCGCAATTATGTCATTATAGGTATGGGAATATTCCATTCAAGAGTATAATTTAGCTTCGGAAACATTCAATGGTCATTGGTCTCCCTGTTATGAATGAAAAATATTGTAACTGTGAAGCTTGTATTTTAGCAAATCTTAAAAGAGATAACTTTCCGACATCCTCCTCAGAGAAAAAGATCCTTTAGAGATAGTCCATACAGATATATGTGTCCCAATCCAGAAAAGGTCCATTGGTTGTATTCTTTACTTTATAACCTTCATTGATGATTATAGCAGGAAGATATGGGTGTATTTTATCAAAAATAAATCAAATACATTCTCGAAGTTCAAAGAATTCAAAGAAGAATTAGAAAAACAGAGTGGAATGTATTTAAAAGTCCTTAGCTCAGACATAGGAGGAGAGTACAAATCCGATGACTTCAAATTTTTTTCAGCAAAAAGGAATCATAATGAAAAGCACAACAAGATATACTCCACAACAGAATGGAGTAGCAGAAAGGAAAAATTATTCAATCATGAACATGTCCAGATGTATGCTTCATGAGAGAAAGTTGTCAAATGAATATTGGGTTGAAGCAATTTTGACAGCAGTGTATGTTTTCAATATATATCCAACAACCAATCTCCAAGATACAGTACCTCAAGAAACATGGGATGGTAAAAAGGTAAATTTATATCAATTTAAATTTTTTGGATCAATAGCATTTTGCACATGTTCCTGAGCAGCTAAGAAAGAAGCTTGATGATAGGAGTGAAATATGTATTTCATAGGCTATAGTGAGCAATCAAAGGCCTGCAAACGTTACAATAAATTTACCAAGAAGTTTATTTTAAGCATAGACCTTAATTTTTTTGAAAATAAATCTTGGTCTGATCATGTTGATGAAGCTTCAAATCAACCATTTTATACACCACAACTACCAAGATTGTTGGTTGAATAAGAGCCATACCATTCTAAAAATTGTACATCTTCAAGCAGTGAATCCACCATTGATTCAACACGTTTAGAAGACATTCACTAAACAAGAAACATAAGAGAAATATATGAGGAGGAGCATGAGTTTGACCAGCAAAATATGTTTGCATTTCTTTCATCTCAACCAACCCATTTTGATTAAGCAGTTAAATAAGAGCATTGGGTTGTTGCAATAAACCAATAAATTCCTGCCATATAGAAGAACCAAACTTGGGAATTAGTTGATTTCCCAGGAGACAAAAACCGAATTAGTGTAAAATGGGTATATAATACCAAACTGAATGAAAAAGGAGAAATTGAGAAACATAAGGCAAGGATGGTTGCAAAATTATTCTCACAACAGTTTGGTATCGACTATAGTGAAACCTTTTCACTAGTAGCAAGGTTAGACATTGTCATAACCATATTCTCTACAATAACTCAACACATATGGAAAGTCTATCAACTTTATGTAAAATATGCCCTCCTAAATGGCATATTGTAGGAAGAAGTTTATGTAGAGAAACCTCTTGTTTTTGAAGTTCTAGGACATGAGAATAAGGTATACAGAATGAATAAATCCTTGTATGACTTGAAACAAGCTCCAAGAGCTTGGTACAATGGCATCAACACCTTTCTCATCAAAGGTTGTTTTTGCATAAGCAGTCATGAGACAACTTTGTATACCAAAAATCATGAAGGTGAAATTCTTATTGTATGTCTTTACATATATGATCTTATTTATACAGGAAACATGATGTTAGAATATTTCAAACTAGTAATGAAAACAAAGTTTGATTTGACTGATCTAGGGGCCATGAAATACATCTTAGGAATTGAAATTCAATAATATGCTAATGACATTTTTTTTGTCAACAAAAATATGCTACTCACATCATCCAAAAGTTTAGAATGACAGATTTAAAACTAGATGATACACCAATTGCTTAAGGCACCAAGCTAACCAAAGAGGATGTAGCTCCACCAATTGATCCCACATTGTATAAAATTCTAGTTGGTAGTTTGTTGTATCTCATTGCAAATAGACCTGATGTCATGTTTGCAGCAACTTTTGTCTCCAGGTTTATGTAGTCACCTAATATTTCTCATTGAAAGGTTGCAAAAAATACCTTAAGGTATATTGTAGGGACCCTAAACTATGGTTTCTTCTACACTCATTTTTAAGATTTCTTGCTTTCAAGTTATATAGAAAATGATTATGTAGGGAGTTGAGATGGTCACAAAAGCACCTCAGGGTATTCTTTTAATCTTGGAACCAAACTGATTTCACGGGCATCCAAGAAACATTCAATCGTTTCAATATCTTCTACACAAGCAGAATATGTAGCAGCAAATTCAACAATTTTTCAAGTAGTGTGGTTGAGAAATTTATTGAAAGATCTATCAAATGTTCAAAAGGAGCCAAATCCTATTTTCGATGATAAAATTTCAACAATTTGTTTATCAAAAAATCATGTTTTCCACAAAAAGAGCAAGCACATTAACACAAAGTTTCATTTAATCTGTGAGCTTGTGAATGGTGAGAACATAGTACTTGCTTTCTATGGTTCCAAAGATTAGTTTGCAGATATTTTCACGAAGTCATTGGTCAAAAATGTATTTTAATTCAAAAGAGAGCAATTAGGCATTGTAAGTTCCTATAATTGTCACAGTTGAGATTGGGAGTGGATGTTGAGATATTAATCTCACTATTGTATGAATCAAAATATTTTAATATTGGAATGGCAGGTTTACCGTCATACAAACAATATTTATTTTTGAGAACTCTTTGGAAGCGTGAAGTGGTGAAGATTGGTGGAATTTTTTTAAATAGCACTAAATAAGTTGGTGGGTAGATTCCTTGGGGTGGATTTGCCTATATTATTATATAAATCAATCCCCCTTAAGTTTTAAAATTCATTTAGTAAGTCTCATTCTTACTTAATTAGGATTTAGGTGGAACTAACATGAAACAAAAGAGGATGAAAAAAAAATACAACATCATTGTTTTTTTCTCTTAAATAATTTTGTAGCATAAAATAAATTTATTTAACTAAAATAAATAATTCTCTATTTTATTTATTTATAAGAGAAGTGTTTTCAAATCCATAATACTGACATCCTTATTAACTAAAATTTTCAACTCTCCTCGATATACTTTCAAACAAGAAGTACCCAAAAAAATACCAAATTATTTTAGGTCATTAAAATATACAAAAATTAAATTAAATGTAGCATATGACAGTTTAAATCTCAAGTAATGAAACCCATGTAATGAGTTTTCATATTAATAGTAGGGATCATATCACTTAGCTATAATTTAAAAATAAAACACATACAAGGTTCCTAGAAGATTTCCTTGGTTGATAATAAAATAGAATTCATACTTAACCTCGAGTAACAACAAATATTTTTCTTCTACTACTTTATTGATTGTTAAATTATTTCATTGATGTGTGATTTAAAAGGACTTCCATTAATTCATATATTTGGGATCCAAAAATCTATAAAACAACTCCCAAGAAGATAGAGAATTATTGAGTCAATAGAAGAGGTGGGTGGCAATTGATATCCACTTAGATCACTGCATTCATGAATGGAAGAGGTGAATTTTTTTTTAATATCCTATGACTAATTTGGTTAGATGTTTGTAGTTGTGATGGTAGCATTGGGTTCTGCATTAATAATATTCTTTCCTTTATGTTTGTAGTTGTGATGGTAGCATTGGGTTTTGCATTAATAATATTCTTTCCTTTATTTTGTTCCAAGTAATAATCTATGTCAGTGTCCATTTATTTTCTTTTAAGATCGACCAACAATGATTGTTTCAAGCAACATTCATTAGAGTTTTTCCAAGGAATTTGGTGGAACTCACGAATTTTTGGTGCCCTTCTTCAACTTCTCTTCACCATTGTTTTCATGTCATTTATGTTCGTTGTCTTAAGATTGGCTCTCCTTTCTATATCCTTTGTTCTACAAGTTAGGGCTTCCTTCTCTAGACTTATGTTACAATCGATTTATATACTTGAAATCTCACTTATTCCTTTTCTTCAATATTTTCTCAATTTTAATAGCATATTGATAAGTAGCTCCTAGTGAGGAGATGTCCAAGAAATCCATATTTGTTTGGATTTAATTTTTTATGCCACTATGTTACTTTAGAACTAGGTGATACTCAAACTCTCTCAGAACCCAATTTTAAGTGAAGATATGGAAAATATTGGTCTTTTCTAGTATTGTCAATTATTTATCCTAACATAGAGCTATACATCTTGTGTACTCGACATCATTTTTCCCTATAGGTTAGAGATCATCATTGAGGGAATTAAAAAAAGTTTCCTAAGTTGGTCTTATCCTTAATATCACATATTCATTTTCTCGATCTCTCTCTTAGTAATATTCCCACCAATCTTTGACATTGGGAGTGGCTTTTAATAACATCAAAGTGATATTTTCATTGTCATAATTTTTTCTAATAGAATAATAGCCCATAAACAGATTTAACCATTTTTCCAAAGAATATACATAGAATTGGCCTTCGAATAATGAGATATCACAATTAAATTTTACCTTGAAGGGTATCATACCTCTAAAATTACCTCTTGTTAAATATGTCTCAGTCACTCTTGGCAGTGGTTGAAGGATCTGGGCCAAATTACCCATCACCTTATTCTTATGTCACATAAATGCTTAATCAAGCAACAACTTGATAAGACCTCTTGCTCCATCACATCTCTTTTCTTTCACCATTGGAGGTCATTTGAGTTCGTGAGAATGAAAATTCCCATGTGAAATTAGCTTTATACCTAATTAGTTGTACCCTAACCTCTTTAGAGGCATGCTCTTAAAAGGAAGGATCGAATTGCTACAATACCATTGATTTGGGTTGTATAAATAATGAAATGAAAAGTAAGAGTGGAAATGAAATAAACACACACCACAAAAAGAAATAAAGTTGAGAGCATAGTAATACAGTGAAAACACAACTTTTATTAATAAATAAAATATAAGAATAATGTAGAATACAAGCTTGCTAGAATGGAGGTAGCTTATCTCTGAAGGGAGAGGGATGGCATCTATAGTCATTCACAAAAACATAGCACAAGAGGTTGAAATAATGAACTTTTAACATAAAGAAAGAACCTTACAGGCTCAAAACCCTAACCCTACAATATGAAGCACCAAAAGATTTATTGGCCATTTAATAGTTAGCTAGTATATCAATTTCTTGGGGGTGAAAATTTTACATACAAAATTTATTTTGGTTGCATAATAACTCGTTGGAGAGAACTATCTAAGTATTAAAACTTTTTGTTAAGACCAAATCATGCCATGGAAACCTAGCTCAGTGAATGGCAAAAAAACATTGTTAATGGCTTCAAAAGTTTGTGACCTAAAAAACCATAGAAAAATGGGCAAGAAGATAAAAAAATGTTGAGTCAATGGAAGAGGTGGATAACCATCAATTTGACTTTAGATAACATGATCAATCATAGTTAGCATTGTCAAACAATGGTCAAAATAGAGTCAACTATGGTCATATATAATCTACATAATCAAACATGGTAGAATGGGTTGAATGTGATCATACATAATGTACAATGTTAAACATGGTCAACTACGGTGAACTATAGCTCCACCATAGATAACAATGTCTGAACTTGGTAAGTATAATTAACCACGATCAATTGGTAATAATGAATTAATCATGGTCAACCATGTTCAAGTGGACAACCATGATTAGCCATGGTAACCCATAATTAATAATAAAATTGGCAAGAAAAATGGGCATCAAGATAGAAAATTGTTGAGTCAATGGAAGAGGTGGATGACCACTAATATCCACCTACATCAATTTGACTTTAGATAACATAATCAATCATAGTCAACATTGTCAAACTATGGTCAAAATAGAGTCAACTATGGTCATATATAATCTACATAATCAAACATGGTAGAATGGGTTGAATGTGATCATAAATAATATACAATATTAAACATGGTCAACTATGGTCAACTATAGCTCCACCATAAATAACAATGGTTAACCATGATTAATTCATTGCTACCAATTGACATCCGGGCTACACTGACATCCGGGGTAAACTAAAAATAAAAATAGTTAATATACATATATAGGTTTCTTTTTAAATATCATATCAAATCAGCCAAACGGTATGATATCATTTAGCTTCGTTGTAGTAGGTATACGAACCGATAATCCTTTATACTTATTTGATTGTTTGATCGGAAGATTACCATAGGTTGACAATGTCGCCATTTCTTTCCTGATCTCTATTATTAATACTTAATACTTATTTGATCGTTTGATCGGAAGATTACCAATGGTTGACAATGTCGCCATTTCTTTCCTGATCTCTATTATTAAAGCTGCTTTGCCGTTCATGGACTCTTTGCCGCTGTAGGATCTTGCGTCCCATTAAAGCTGCTTTGCCGTTCATGTACTCTTTGTCGCTGTAGGCTCTTGCTTCCCTGAAGGGATGGCTACTGCATCTTATGAAAGCGAGCGTCCCATTAAAGTTGCTTTGCCGTTCATGGACTCTTTGCCGCTATAGGTTCTTGCGTTTCTGAAGGGATGGCTACTGCATCTTATGAAAGCGAATTTCGGAATGCCGCAACTGAGAATAGCCATCTTAAGCTGCGTTCATGGACTCGATCAGAAGATTACCATAGGTTGACAATGTCGACTGCATCTTATGAAAGCGAGCGTCCCATTAAAGTTGCTTTGCCATTCATGGACTCCTTGCCGCTGTAGGCTCTTGCGTCTCTGAAGGGATGGCTACTGCATCTTATGAAAGCGAATTTCGGAATGCCGCCACTGAGAATAGCCATCTTAAGCTCCGTTCATGGACTCGATCGGAAGATTACCATAGGTTGACAATGTCGCCATTTCTTTCCTGATCTCTCTATTATTAAAGCTGCTTTGTTGTTCATGGACTCTTTGCCCCTGTAGGATCTTGCATCCCATTAAAGCTGTGCTTTGCCGGACTCTTTGCCGATGTACTGCATCTTTAAGGCTCTTGGGTCCCTGAACTCTTTGCCGCTGTAGGATCTTGCATTCCATTAAAGCTGTGCTTTGCCGCTGTAGGATCTTGCGTCCCTGAAGCCATGGCTACTGCATCTTTAAAGCTGTGCTTTGCCGCTGTAGGATCTTGCGTCCCTGAAGCCATGGCTACTGCATCTTTAAGGTTGTTCATCTACTGAAGCCATGGTTACTGCATGAGATCTTTAAAGCTCTTGCGTCCCTGAAGCCATGGTTACTTCATCTTTGGTTACTGCATCTTTAAGGCTCTTAGCGTCCCTGAAGCCATGGTTACTTCATCTTTAAGGCTCGAGATTACTTCATCTTTGGTTACTGCATCTTTAAGGCTCGAGATCTTTAAGGCTCTTGCGTCCCTGAAGCCATGGTTACTGCATCTTTAAGGCTCTTAGAGTCCCTGAAGCCATGGCTACTGCCATCTTATGAAAGCCGACTTTCGGCGCCATTCATGTTACTGCATCTTTAAGGCTCTTAGCGTCCCTGAAGCCATGGTTACTTCATCTTTAAAGCTCTTGCGTCCCTGAAGCCATGGTTACTTCATCTTTGGTTACTGCATCTTTAAGGCTCTTAGCGTCCCTGAAGCCATGGTTACTTCATCTTTAAGGCTCGAGATTACTTCATCTTTGGTTACTGCATCTTTAAGGCTCGAGATCTTTAAGGCTCTTGCGTCCCTGAAGCCATGGTTACTTCATCTTTAAGGCTCGAAGATCTTTAAGGCTCTTGCATCCCTGAAGCCATTCATGTACTACTCCTGGCCAGTGAAACACGCGCCGCTCTCTCTCTCTGACTTAACCCGTCAAGCCTCGTTTTCGTTGTTATTCACAACGGTGTTGAGTGTGCATACCAATACATTTTACGGTGTTGTCATCCAACTAACTTAGACAACTCAAGAGGCTGCATCCTAGCGCGTGTGGGATAAAATAACCTGTATGATCCAGAGAGCAACCTTACATGTGCAGAGTAGTATTTTCAGTATTTCAATCGCATTAATATAAATAAAAATCATATTTTCAGTATTTCAATTGAGTAATATTTTCAGTATTTCAATCGCATTAATATAAATATAAATCTGCTTATGTTTTATTATTGGAGACTTATGTTTTATTATTGGAGACTTACATGGGAGATGGATTGATGTGTAAAATTTTGGATTTCCTGAATTGCTTCTCTGCCTATTGCTTCACAATGGTATTAAAACTTCAAGAAATGAATATAACGGAATGCCATCTCGACCGTTTTGTTGAATAATAATTTATAGCAGATTTGGGAGGATATATTTCTTAAATTCACTTAAAATCGAAGATATCTTTTGAATTCAAAAAACACTTTAAATATTAAACTACTCGACCATGCTATAATGGGAAAAATACAGTATAATTGATTAAAAATGTTTTCCACCATTTTAGAATAGAAAGCTTACCAGAGTGGAATGATTCATGGAAGTTTTCTTGAATCAATGTATTTCGAAATGAATGTCAGATGATAAATCTTCGTTGTTTGTTATGGTTAATTATGAAATGCTATCTTATTATCAGTCAGGGAAAGATTAAGAGAACCTTGTCTGCGTTTTTCGTTTTTAAATGCAGCGACTTCATCATCCCTGTTTATTCTTGTATAATATGGCAATTCATTACATGGGATTTAATATATGAGATGTTATATTTATTTTTAATTTTGTATAGATTAATGATATGATTTGGTAATTTTTATTTTTACAAATTATATGGTATATTTTGCTTTCGGTCAAAGTTAATTCTCCCTAGAACTTACCCAGTAGGAGAGAGATTTACGCAGTGATTTAAAAAAACTTATTTTAATAGAAAAAAAAATTATAAAATTACATGGGATTTAATATATGAGATGTTAAATTTATTTTTAATTTTGTATAAATTAATGATATGATTTGGTAATTTTTTTTTACAAATTATATGGTATATTTTGCTTTTGGTCAAAGTTAATTCTCCCTAGAACTTACCCAGTAAGAGAGAGATTTACGTAGTGATTTAAAAAAACCTTTTTTAATAAAAAAAATTATAAAATAATAATATAATCTTATAGTTAGTTTGGGAATTTTAATAAACTAAAATTCATGATAGACAATATACTGTACAAAACCAAAAATTAAATTTATATAATAGAATATCATGATAAAAAAAAAATTTGCCATGGATTTCAACTATAATCGATAAAACTTGTTCCTTGAATTTTAATGAATTTTGAAAAATACAAAATCTCGAGGCAAACTTACCTTTCTAAAATTTAATGAATTTTTGTGGTCAATAAATTTATCCCACTAATCTTTTCATGAAGATGATTTTGTATAATTATATACTTAGAAGTAAAAAAAATTATCTTATGTGGAAAAATGTCCAATTAAACATGAAATTACACGGCCATATACTTTCGAATGTCCAATTAAACATGAAATGTAATTTCATGTACTTTCGTTGGTTAGCTTTTGTTAAAGAGAAATGTTCTTTCATATTGACACACTCTTAGATGTTTATATGTATATAGGAAAGTAAGATGGACGAAAATTGTTAAAGATATTTTAATATATTTCAGATATTTCAAATCTGTTAAATGTTCAACTTCATAAGTGTTAGGTGTGATGGATTTATTACACATTTAAGTTTATGATTATGATAATTAATAAAAATTTAGTTAAGTTAATATTATTATTTTTTAATAATAATGTTTTTTAATAATATAAAAATTTAAATAATAATAATTTATACAAATTTAAATTAAGTGTAGATGTAATTTTAAAATATTAGTTGTTTAGAATGATCAATTAAAATTCTTTATAAATTATTTAAAAGAAATGTTTTTTAATAATATAAATTTTAATAATAAAATGAAGATTTTCATAGTTATTCATATTCAAAGAAAAAATTTGGATCAAAATGTAGGATTTATATATTGTGCTATTTGTCTTTAGATGGAAATGTAGGATTTATATTTTGTGGAATAGATGGACATTTCACTAGTCATTTAGAGAAGAAAGAATGATAACAAACTAGTGCTAATGGGCCTTAAATAACATAGAATAAATTAGTTGTTATAGGTAAAAATAATAATTAAATCAATGTAGTCATTAAAGTCAAAGTAAAAAAGATGTAAAAACAATAATAATAATTAAATCTAAAAATCCATTAAAGGTCAAGTAAAAAAAGGGCGAAAAATAGAATAAAAAGTGGATGTATATATATATATATATATATATATATATATATATATATATATATATATATATATATATATATATATGTATATATATATGATTTAAATATTAAAATAATAAGCAAATTAAGGAAGGATTAAAAATATTAAAAAGATGGAAAGATGAACAAAGAAAAAAATGTGAATTTAAATAGAGGGGGCTCAAAGATTAAGATAAGAAAAAAAACAGGCAAAAAGGAAAAAGGTATGAAAATTGAACAAGGAGAATGAAACAAATAGTAAAAGGGGGAAGACAAGATTAAATTAGAAAGGAAAAATGATCAAAATAAAAGGAAGGAGAACACATAAGATCAAAAAAAAGTGAATAATTGAAAAGGAAATGAAAGAATAAAGAAAGGAGATGAAAATAGAAGGAATCAAGGGGGGGAGGGGGATAGGGGATGAATAAAATTTATTGAGAAAGGTGATGGATAATAGGCTTCTAGGATTGACTCAATTTCTAGAGCTTCCTTGATGATGCGAGTGTAGTCAAATGGAACATGAAACAAGATTTTGGATTGATCAAAACAAATAAGGCGATTAGAAATAAATGAGTGCTTAACAATGGCTAACTTAGATAAATCGAGATGGTTGGTATCCATTTTATGTTCCTTCAAATGACATTTTAAGTGACGATCTGTCTAACCAATATAAGAATTCTCACATGAACATGGAATTTGGTAACTCTTAAATATAGCATGGGGTTAGATTTTTCCTTAACTAACTGAAATATCTACTTCAAAGTTTTTTGGGGTTAGACTTTTCCTCCTGCATTATGTTGATGAAGAAATTCAACAAGAATGTGGCAAAGTTTTTAGAAAGGCGAAACCTCCCAAACCTAGTTTATCCAAAGATGAGGTTTAGGCCATTAGGTGTCTTAATCATAATGTTGATATTCTGGTCCCCAAGGAAAATAAATGTATTCCATTGTGGTCATGACCTCTTCTGACTATGAATCGAAGATGCTTGACATTATTTCTTCAAGTTCCTATAAAACTCTTCCCAAAAACCCTTCTTAATTTCATCACTCATCTTGTCAGTAAGTCCATAAAATCCTCATCTATAGAATCCCCCATTTAGTACCAACTTATTCCCTATAACCCCCAAACTCCAAAAATCTACGGGGCCTGAACATTCACAAACTTGGGGTCCCCCTCAAACCCATTATTAGTGCCATCGAGGCTCTGACCCATGTCCTTGTTCAATACCTTGCCTCTAAGCTTCAACAATTTGTGGGATCCTCATCCTCTTACATTAAATATTCCACTCATTATTCGTAAAACCAAAGATATCCGTGTTGGTGAAAATGATATATTGGTTAGCTTTGACGCTATGTATCGTTTCACAAAAATATCGATTCATGAAGCCACTGTCATAATTTCTAATCTTGTTGATCCTGAAACTCTCAGCCTTGTTAAAATCTACCTCTCATCCATATTATTTTCCTTCAAAGGTGCCATTTATGATCAAATCGACAGTACAACAGTGGGTTCATCTCTTTCTCTTGTCGCCACTAACATCTTCATGGATTTTTTTGAAACCAAAGCCTTTGAATCTTGGCATAAAAACCCAAGTGGTAGTTCTAATTTGTTAGTGATACCTTTTTCATTTGGCAACATGGTAGGGTTTCTCTTAATTACTTTCTCTCTCATCTCAACAACATCACTCCACATATTTAGTTTACCATGATGATTGAATCCAACAAATACCTTTCTTTCCAAGTGATGTCCCCATTTCTTGGCAACCTTATGGTTCCTTATCCCATTCAATATACCACAAAAAAACCCCTAATGATCGTTTTCTCCATTTCCACTCTCATCACCACCCTTCCCAAAATTCATATGTTCTCAAAACTCTCATCTCTTGGGCCCTCAAAATATATGCTCTACAATTTCTTCCCTCGGAAAAGGACCACCTTTTCCAAGTCTTCACAGCCATGGCTATATCTCCACTCAAATTTGTAAGTCCTTTGGTAATGTCTCCAATCCAAAATCCTACTCCGATCCAAAATCCTCCTCTCCTCCCGAATACCAATTCTTTCTTCCCTATATTAAAGGGAACATAGGGGCTTCATTGGAGGAGAAATACCATACCACGTGTGTTCATATGAGGGGATATATATCCAGGGAATAATGACATAATATATTGAGCATATAATTGGGGGTAAATTGTTTTTATATTGGCGGGTATAAAAAATGGAGCTCACAGTTAATGAAAAAATATAAATGGGTATAAAAAATGTTAATGAAAAAGTGGATACCTACAATATCTAGTAAAAGTGGGGGTTTTTTAAATTGGGAATGTGTATTGGGTTCATAGTAGTAGAGGGTTAAATAATGTAATTTTTAAAGGTATTTTCCAATATGTAGTAAAATTAAATGTATTTTTTAGTATGCCATGAACACACATGAGTGAAGCCCATGTGCCAATGACCTCATTTCTAAAATATTATCAAGGAAAAACATAAAAAGAACCTTTAAACCTCAAAAAACTTTGAAGCGGATATTTCAGTCAGTCAAAGACAAGTTTCACCCCAAGCTATATTCAGGGGTTTACCAAATTCCCTTCTCGTGTGGGAAGTCTTATATGGCCACACAAATCGTCCCTTCAAAGCATGTTTGAAGGAACATATAGCAGATACCAACCATCTTTGTTTATCTGAGTTAGTCATTATTGAGCACTCATTTAATTCTATTCACCTTGTTTGTTTTGACCAATCTAAAATCTTGGCTCGTGTTCCATTTTACAACACTCACATCATCAAAGAAGATCTAAAAATGGAGAAGCATCCCAATAATTTCAAAATCGAAGATGGTTTTAAATTGATTCAATCCTAAAAGCTTGTAAACCATCACCTTATCCTTCTATTTTCCTCTCCTTTCTTTATTCTTTCATTTCCTTATATGTTATTCTTTTCGTTTGATCTTATGTTAAATCTTCCTCTCCTTCCATTTATTTTGATCTGTTTTTCCTTTCTAATTTAATCTCGTCTTCCCCTTTTTACTATTTGTTTCATTACCCTTATTCATTTTTCATATATTTTTCCTTTTTGCTTGTTTTCTTACTTATCTTAATCCTTGAGACGGCTATATATATATAGTTTGTCTCTCTCATCATTTAACTCTTTTTAATATTTTTATTCCTTCTTTCTTTTAGTTATTATTTTAATATTTAAATAAAAAAATTTAGTTATTTGTTCAAATCCATATTTTATTTTTTTGGACATATTTTATTTTTGCTTTTACAACTTCTTTTATTTAATTACTATTTTTTTTTCCTTTAATTTTGTATTATTTTTAGCCATAAAACCTAATTGATTTTAAATAACACTCGCTAACTTGATTTAACTATTATTTTTACCCGTAAGGCCTAATTGATTTTATGTTATTTAAGGCCCATTAACACTCGCTTCTCAACATTCTTTGTTCTGTGATCCCTCATAATGGGTGGAAGTTTCGCCTAAAAAATCTAACATGATATAAATCCTATACACATTTCTATCCACAAATTTTCTTCCAAATACATATATATATATATATTGTTGTTTTAAAATTAAATTAAATTTTAAAATATTTTGAAGAAATGAATATAAAAGTTTAATTTTGTTATATTATTATTTCGTAAAATGCATATTTTGATAGTTAAAACAACTAGAGTTTGTAACAACGAGGCTCAAACTCATGTAAAAGTTAATACTCGATATTAAGGCAAGGCAGTGTGATTTCAACCGTGTAACCCGGAGAGACTCAACTCAAAATCATGCTATTAATGAAATTAAATAATAATTAATTAATCAAAATGAATAGGCTAAATTTGATATTGATGAACTATCACAGTCACTCATACACTTACATGTATATAAAAAAAAAATTCTTCTGGCCCTTCTAGATCTGTAAAAATTAATTACTCATTATCTACCACTTAACCATAATCTTCGTTTTAATATAAATTAATCATAATATTTTCTTTGATATAACTTCGTATTATCCCGTACTGAAACTTAAACTTGTTTATCGTTACACCAAACTGACATGGATTATTAATTCAGTACGTAATGATTACATAAACATACGTTTTAAATCTTACTCCTTTGAAAATTGGGAATTAATCCTTGGCATATAAAAATGTGCATAAAGTTTGCCGTGTTGCCAGCTCTTACAAGAAATAAATGATATGATAAGCGTTGTGGTGTGAATTTTAATTCCGCCTGTCGTCGGATTTCATTCGTTTCAAAACTTGATTCTCGACAATCCATATACCCTTAATTATCCAGTCCTACGAGACTGCAGACTTTGCCACCTGTAGCGCTTCTCGATATCCAAGGCTAGCTTCTCAACTTCTCTGCACCGGATGTACAGGCGAGTTAACTCCACTGACAGGTGTAATCAAGGGTTTTCGATAATTGCGAGGGTAAACATTCGCGGAAAGGAAAAACACAGGTTCATTGTGCTATCTTCGTTTTTCGCTATTGCAGACAGGGTTCATTTCTCTTTCGTTCCACAAGTGATGCCAGGCCGAGGTATGCCAATTTGATCTGTAATCTTGTTCTTTTCTGAGTAATTTAAGCCGTGGTCTTGGTCCAAAGACGATCATCTAAATGCTTGCTGGATTTGTTTCTTTCTCCACCGATGAAGTCTCCGGGAGAACAGATGGCCATCCGTCGGAGAAACCCCAGAATGCCAAAGCTCAGCCTTTCCAGACTCCGCTTGTGGACTAAGCATCTACATTTTTCTTCAAGGAACACTGCCAGGTAAGAAATCGAGTTTCATTTTTAATTTCTTCCCAAAGGCTTAGTTTAATGACCATTCCTGACTTATCGTTTTGTGTATTAACATATTGTTCTCACCCGTGCTTACATGCAGGTTTTTCCAAAACAGCCATGGCATGAACTTCCAGGTAATTAACTGGACCGCCCTCGGGGTTATATGCTCACTTAACTGGTTCAGTAGGAATATACAACCCTTCGAGATACTAATGTCCTGTTAACTGTGAAATGTGCAGGTTGGTTTAACCTTAGAGTCTCTTCCTCAGGCTGCACTAACAACTGACGTTTTCTAATCCACTTCCAAATCATATTGCAGGAGACAGGTTAGTAGAACTCTAAAGGCCGTGCGACAGGGGTTAGAGTAGGCCTAAAACAAATGGCTACAGTGTAAATTTTGTCCGGTGTTAACGCCGATAAATTAACTAGCTCGTCGAGCTTAGGACGAACTATGCACAATTTCCTTAAGCATCATTTACAACTTGTTTTGAGGGATTTGAACGCTTGTCAGCTTGTATAAACAAATTTTATTTCGTTCCGGTCAATATACGTTAAGACTGAGTTGTTCTGTTATTCCAACTCGTTATAAAGAAGTCTCCAGACGGGTTTTTACTTTTCTTTTCAACCCTAAATATGTATTAAATCAGACTAGCGTGTTTGCTGCTTCAAAGCTTCACTGCTCGTGAGTAAAATTATGGGGCACTTTATTTTCCGATTTCTTGTTCTCTAAATCTGATGCATGCTGTGTAGTTACATTTTTCTATGAGCTCTATTTGCGTGTAACTTTAGAAATCTTCCGTTTCTATTCTGCGAAAGAGTACGTATGGTAATGTGTAAAGATTTTATGGGAAAATATATATATGTATGTGACTCTTTCGTTGCTCTATAGTATTTACAAGCACGGTAGCTCTGTACATGCATTCGTCCGAAATTTCTTCTTATGAAGGTAGTTTGGTCTGCAATATTATTTCAACAGATTTGTTAAATGTTAAGAACACAACTGTGTTGGCTATTTTAATGAGGAAAGTACTGGCTAGGAGTTTCTCTAGGTTAATGGCGCCAGTCCGCCAAATCAAGGACTGAGTATAGCATTTTTAACTCATGAACAGGGGCAGGATGAGTTTCTTGAACTACTCCAGCTCTGGAAGTTCTTTCCCAAAACCCTTCCCTCGGTTACTCCTGTGTTTGTGAATCTTATTTTAAAAGAATGACGACTTACATTCATATGATTGGTTGCATGCAAACGCTGATGCCTTATATTCTTGTGATTAAGCAGTTTGTTTTGTTTTGGTTTAATACTGTTATCGTTGTCATGCACTACAAACTTTCTAGATTCTCAAGAACCCTTGTCAACTCAAATTTTCTCAGGGTTCTTTGTCAGGTAGTCAAATATACGAATTCTTTAATTCTATTAATACAAGTAGACAAAATAACTTTTAAGAGCATCTTCTAGAAAACAGTTTTACAGTTCTATTTTCTTTAAAGAAAAACAGGATCTAAATAACACTTTTGCATTTCGCAGTAAATAAATAAAACTTCAGTCTTTACGAGAATTAAACTCTCATTCATAAAGAGAAAAATTAACAAACTTTCCAGTCCAGACAGTTAATAATCCACCTATCTTTTCTTGCACGAACATACACAGAACCTTTTCCATCTACTAAACCTGCTACGGTAACATTTTGGTCCGTTTCACTAACAGTACAACAACCTTAAACATTCTTAGAAGTCAAAGTAATAAACAATCAATATGTATACGTATCTGAACTGGAATAAATCCCTTTTTTTAAACTGTGGTCCACCCAACCATCAAGCGAGGAAATGACGTCCTCTCCTTGCCCCCGAGCTCCAGAACTTGGATAGTGCCGCGGAAAATCAGTGGTTAGCTTCCTTTTTCTGTGACCTCAGGATAATTAATCCAGTCAACAGACAGAAACTCTTGCTCATAAGGGTTGCAGAAGTCATTTCAACTGGTCCACTAACCAGCTCTAGAAACACTTCACCCTCAGCTAGCACTAGCACAGAACCCCTACCCTCCTTCTGGAATTCCTTTTATCCCAGAGGATAGGTAACTGTTTTTCCCAACTGTTTTCCAACCACTTCCTATTTCTAGAAACTTCACCCACAGTCTAAGAAGGTTACCTCTTTTTTTTTCCTTTTTAAAACTTAATAACCAAATAATACTTTATGTCATGAATACTTTTACATTAAACTTTCCTTGTCCTGAATAATAAAAGAAAAATAAAACAAAACCAAAGAAAATAATTAAACTAACAGTCTTTAACCAATTGTAACTAATTGTCTCTTAATGAGGGTGTCACATGAACCTTCAAATCACTAAAGCCAATACCATTTTTCCACTGTCCAGGGGAAAAAAATGTCATTAACTGTTGAAGGAATTTTTTATAGAAAGGAATATGTTTAAAACAAAATTTAAGGAAGAATTCTATGGAAGCCATTGATAAGTTTGGAGACAATATACAATAAAATAATGATTATATTTTATAATTACTAATTTATTAAATAGTTAAAAAATCATTTAAAATTTTTTATAGATGGTTTTTCTAGATAAAATACTCTCCACGTAGTAATATTTTTAGCATTTGAACCCTAATCAGATGGCGTACCCTACAACTATATGATATACTGTACAATTATAACTATATGATATACTCCTCAAGCATATTCCACTCCAATAATGTGACAAATCTTTATTGAAATAATAGAAGTACAAAACTTCTTCTAATGAAATTTTAATTAAAATATTTATTTTAATAAAGAAAATATTTTCAAAATTTCTATTTAGCTATATAGATATATATAATCTTTATTCTAATAAATAAAATATTTTTAAAATTTTCTGAATTCAGATGATATACTCTCATAGAAATACCATTTTTAACATTTCAACCCTAATAATATGGTATACTCTATAGCTAGATGATGTACGCTACAATAATACTTTATGGTTATCCAATCCAACCACAAGATAAATAGTTATTGAAATAAAAGAAGCACAAAACATCATTCCTCCATTGTACTTGGATCCTTTTCTATTTAGCCAAAGAGAGAAGAGAGAAACCTAACCTTTTAGCTCGACTTTCTCCTATAAGGTTTCCCAGGTCATATATTGTGTTATTATAGTTGTGAGTGATTGTATTTTCATATATGCTCTCTCTTTTGTATTACATATATTGTATGAATAAGCATAACAAAATAATGAATCAATCCATAAATATAAGGAAAAATTAACCATCAAAGTGTATAGTTTAAATATTGGTCTTAGAGTAGGTTTCTTTGGGTATACTATGGGGAATTATAGGGAATCCAAATCAGTTAGGATGAAAGTCATAAAAGCCTACCCATGGCTTACAAATCTATTAATAACCCTCAAGATTTCGCGGAGGAGATGTTTTCACAACTAGAATCATAAGTCGCAGATTAAAATGGTAAAGTGGGCCTCCTCATGGAAACCCTAACCAATAATATTGGACTATTAAGAGAACATGAAGGTTCTAACAAAAAGGTTAGATCATAGGGGATATTAAGGGATTAAGAAAAATTAGAGAGGTAGTTTAAGACAAAACCAAAAAAGGATCAACCCAGTTCAAGTTTCGTGAACCATTTATAGCCGTTGCTCAAAATGGAAGTGGAGATTCACATAAACACATATCAATGTGAGATTAATTATTTGAAGTTAAATCATTGGTTGAAGTAGCTAGAAGTTGATTTTAGTGTCCATCGTATAGAGGAAGAACAAAAAAATATGTTTTCTTGTTTGAAACTAGAGGGACATGCATTGACTTGGTGGTAAATCCACTTAGATACCCTAAGGTTGGAGGGAGATCCTCTAGTGAATAAACGGGAGGACTTCAAAACTCTCATTAATTCGTAATATTGGATATGTAGAGGAAAAGTGGATTTAGTAGCATTACTTCAAGAAGAGTAATGGGAAGAATGTATATGAGTACACCAATTAATTTAGGAAGATGGAAATAATATTCTGTATATCCCCAAAGAACTGAGAAATATTCCTAAAGTATATTGGAAGTCTAAAAAAAAATATTTGAAAGCAAGTGATGTTATTCAAACCCAAAATTGTGGACAAGGCTTGTGTAGAAGCACATTACTTAGAGCCATTGGTCAAAATAAAGGGCAATAATGTGGACCAAAGAAGGATAACTAGGAATATTCAAAGGAGTGGAATAAGAAGTGAAAATATCACAACTACCACTAAAACCAATTTAAAAATGATGGAGATACAAAATAGAAGTTTTGGGAGTTGCATCCATAGGTCAACCCAAAGAAATGAAAGAAATATGGTAAGGAAAAAAAAAAACAAATGCCACAAAGTTGAGTAATCAAGTGGAGTGTAGCTTGGATGTGGATGAGAATATTGTATGTACGTCAATGTAGAACAGGTTGATTGAGTACCCTTCAATGTAAGGAGGTCAAGGAGATGACCAAAATATTCCATATAAATATAAAAGTCAAGAAGATAAAAATTGGTGTTGTATTCGACTCAAGATCATTAGAGAATCTCCTGACAATAGTTTTGGTTAAGAAATTAGGACTAGAAAATCATGACCATCCCAACTCATATATATCGTGATGATCCAACAAAGAGGTAAATGAAATTAAAGGTAAAGGGCAGAGGTAGAGGTATCTACAAAGTGAAAAATCAAATTTTATAGCAATACTGAATTTCTTAAATAAGTATAATTGGATGTAGTTCTACTAGATGTATGTGATATTATGTTTGAGAGTCCCTATATGTACATGCAATATGTGATTTAAATGCATATATCCAACTAGTACCTGGACATTAAGGATGGAAAATCATTCATCATCAACTTGCAAAAGGGAAAGTAAAATACCTCACTCGTAAGTGTCAACCATGCAAAAAACATGATCAAATCTAACTAGAACTATATTTTGTTATTTTTGAGTGAAAATCAATCTAAAAAAGAGTCCATGAGATCTAATTCATCCCTGGATGATTGTAATAAGGAATAGAAAAAAGAAACTAGAATATTTTCTATAAGTGATAATTTGGCAGCTTTGGGACAAATTCCCTCCTTTGGATAACCTTCCTCATCTAGAGAAGACCCTCTTTTCCCTTGAAAAAATTTAATCTGGTCAAGGAAAAACATATTTTCAATGTGAAAACCCACACGTGCACAAAAATTCATCTCGTCTTAAAGACAAATTGGGTCTCTTCCAATGCCTATAAATACAACTCAATGGCACCTCATTTGGACACACATCACACATCTATCTCTTCTGTCTTTATTGGTTCATACATATGAAATTACAAGGTCTTCTTCACATATGTGCGAAGCGTCTGGAGGAAAATGTGAAATTTTTTGTTGAATTCTATCTCAAACAATTTAGTTGGCTCATTGACCATATATGACTTGTCACGTTTACTTGATTTCACCAGTTTTGGATCTATTTTAGGAGGTCACATTATTTGGCACAAAAATTTCTAATTTCTATATAGTTTCACTTTTGTTGACCACATGATTTAACCATTGATTTTGACAATAGACTTTCTCTCTCTGTTGATTGGGTTGGATAGGGTTGTTTGAGACTGTTTTGACTTCATTTTGACCAGTTTTCCAGGCTAAATTTTTTGGCAGTTGATCGAGCTCTTTTGGATGGGTTTGAACATTGACTTCAGGACTAGTTAGGGCATCTTTGGCTATTATTGAATTTGAAATAATTGTAGACTTTGACTTGTTGAGCGAATTTGACATTGAAGCTCATCTATTGGATATTGGTTGGTAGTTTTCTTGGATGTTCAAGGAATTGAATTTGAATCTTGGTTGATGAATTGGATCATTACAAACTCTCTTATTAACATTTTATGAAAATCCAATAAGAGGAAGAATTTGAAGGGGTTTCCCCCCTTATGGGGTTTTTCCCCGGTCTTTTACCAATTCCTGTGTTTACTATTTCTATTGATTTTTATTTTGTATATTTCATTTTGAATATTCTATCTACAATTTCTATTTGTTTATGGAAGATTTAAATTAATTTGAAAGTGATTTATAATTCAATAAAATATTGGGCTAAAGTGATTGAAATACATATAACATTGGAAATTTAAAATGGTATCAGAGCCAAGGTGAAGACAAGCCCAAGGAGAAAAGAGACAAGAGCAATCATCTTTGGAAGAATCTGAGAGAGCCTATTTGACATGTTGGAGATGTCTACCTCTTACTTCAAGGATTTTACGAATTTGGGTGACTCATCAAACTTTTCTACTTGGAATATCAGGTTGGAAGTGATATTGGATGAAAATGATGTCTTGGATATGTGGAAGGAAAAGTTCATGTACCTATGAAAAAATCTCCTCATGCTTCCAAATCCAAGTTATACAAGAAAGGTGATCTCAAAGCCAAGAAAATTTCCATCGATGGTTTGAAAGATAATTTACTTGTTTACGTTGGAAGCTTGAAGAAGTATAAGGATATCTATGATAAGCGGGTTAGGATGCATGAATTCAATAACTTGAATTGTATCCTCTCCTTGAAAAATCAACTCAAGGACATGAATATCAACAAGGGGGAATCTGTGCAATCTTTTTTCATGAGGTTATCCTGCCTAAGGGATCAATTGTAGACTAAAAGAGAGCCTGTATATGATAGAGAGCCGGTGATGGTGAATCTTGAAGGTCTTCCTCCTATTTGGTAAAAATTCATTACTACTATAAGAAATAATAATAGACACCTGACATTTGATGATCTCATTGATAAACACACTCAAGAGGAGACCAAGATGATTTCTAGAGGGAGGATTCAAGGAGAGAAGAGAAAAGGAAGAGGAAGACCATCTGGTTCAGGAAGGCCTCCCACTAAATCAAAGGAATTCAAGAGAATAAGAAGTATAATTGAGTGTTTCAATTTTCACAAGCATGGTCACTATGCTCGAGAATGTACAGAAAATAGAAACTACAAAAACAACCAAGGTTTCAATAATGACAGGTTCAATAATAGAAGAATATTATACGATCAAAGAAGAGAATATGATAGAAGAAGAAGGGATGATGAAAGAATACGAGATGCTCCAGATGATCATGAAGAAGGCCATCGTCCTCAAAAGAGCCCAGGGAACTGTAGGTATGAAAATAATGAAACTACTAGTTAATTTGAATATATTACTATTTTTTTTTTCTAGTTCTTCCCCTCCAGATTAATATGATCGTTGGTAGATAGAGGGGCTTCTAAAAAATTATTTACATAATGAGAATTCCTCTCAAAATTGGTTGAGAGGGAGACAAATCTAAAAATAATCCTTGGGGACAACTCTACTCATCTAGTGAAGAGTTTTAGTTCTATCAAATTTTATTTGGAATTTGGTGAATCCATTTTTCATCATGGTGTTATGTATGTTCCGGTACTAAGAAAGAAATTGGTATCTATATCTACCTTGGAAGACAAAAGGATGAGAGTAGCCTTCATAATAGGAACATTCCTCACTTGGCCAATGGAATATCGCATGAGGGATGATTTTACCTTTGGATCTAAAATTGAAGGACTCTATAGATTGAATGGAATACATGTGCAAGAAATGGTCCATGACATCAATAAATAAAGTGAGATATAGCACTGAACGTTGGCACATTTACATTATGAATCACTTCCAAAATTAAAGAACTCGTTTTATGGGATGCATGCTGTTCAAGTTAGTCATGATGGAGTATGTGCATGGTGTGGTATTGGAAAGAAGACAAGGGTACCATTCCCATCCATCAAGAATAATATCGATGGTATTATTCAACTTTGACCTATTTGGATCCATGAGAGTGCACTCCATTGGTGGCCATCTCTAATATATAATCTTCATTGATCACTTCTTCACAAAGACATAGATATTATACTTGAAGCATAAGTGTTACACCAATTTTTGGTCATCTAACCATTTACAGTTAGATGGATTGAAGTATACCATGTAAGACCAATTTTACCATAGTAAAATTGTTTTCACTATAAGAAATAATTTAATAAACCATATGTTATTAAGTTATTTGTGGTTCAAACACGAAACCCTGTGAGGAATAATTAAATAAATCCTTATTTATTTTATTTTCCTCTAGGAATAATTAATTAAACCATTGCTTAAATTATATTCATGATCATATTTAACCCAATTATGATAAAAATTATGATAAATAATTAGATAAACCATTATTTTTCTTAATTTTCTCTAGGAATAATTAATTAAACCATTATTTAGTTATTATTCCTTTTTAAATTTTACTAAATCGCCTAGAAATAATTAAACACATCATTATTTGTTAATTATTCCTTAAACCCATTCTTGAAATGATAAATAAATAATTTATTTGATTATTATTTCTAAATAAAGGTATTTAACCAATTTAAATTCCTTTTCCCTCCAACAAAATATAATAAAATATTCCAAGCAGATAGATCCAGATCTTTGTTAATACTATTTTATTATTCACCATTATCAAGGATAACTTAATATTTTATTATAAATATGAGTTTTTTCCATTCATTATTCACTTTTATCACTTTCATGGTCATTATTTTATCATTCTCATTGTTGCTCCCATTGAGTTCTTTCATGGTCGTTCTTGAGCTCCCATAGAGTTCAACATATTTCGGGTTTTCTACACCATTGAGAGAGAGAAACTTCTGGATCTGAAGCGTTGAGGACAGCCAAGAACCCATCCGATTGAGGGGGACTGGTAACATCATTCTGTGTTCCCTTCCTAGGTGTTGTAATACATATAAATTCTTTATATCTTGTCTTGTCCGTTGGATGTATGGAGCATTTCTTATTTCTTTTCAATATTTAACTACTTCGACTGCATAGATTGGGTTTCTGGCAGTATTTGTTTTAATTATCACTTGTAGATCTAAAGAAGTTAAGCAACCATATTTGTTGTTACGGATATTTTCCATGCACAACTAAATTGAGCTCTTTTCGTACACTTGTGTTAAGAATTTACGATAACATTTGGAGACTCCACTGTTGTTTATTCAAATCCCTGCATGACCAACTCCTTCAGAAAGTAGGGTTTTTCTTCAGCTGTTTTCAATCTCTTGATATTTTTTTAAAACTTTTATGCCCTAAAACAATAAAATTCTAACTTTCATGTGTTTTCGAGTTTCCGCAGGTAACAGGTATTAGCTGCACTAGAGATGACAACATTTTCCGCAACCTACCTCCTAAAGATCCTAGATTTGGAACTTGCACCTTTTGGCCTAGAACCTATGATTTTTGCCTGAAATCACACTTTTTAGCCTAGAAACTGTGATTTCCACAGTTTACAGGTAAGTACCTGCGAGCTACTACTTTTTCTTGAGTTTTTTTTGTGACACTTAGGGCTTTCCCCAAGCATTGTTCATGGTTGTCTAACCTTTGCTTCAACCCATGTATTAGGCCTAGATATGCTCAATTTGTCTCCTTGAAGTAGAATCAAGACCCTTACGGTTTCATTACACTTCCACCTTTCTAGGAGGGGTTTAGCTGAGTAGGTAGTCTGATATTTTGCAACGCTTTCAACCAGTGTTTAGGGTCTGATCTATCCTTATTTCAGGTCCCTTTTGATCAGTTATTATTCCATCCAATACCCCCTCTTGAGTTTTGTTTGGTCTCTCCCTTAGAGTTCCCTTGTTTCCCCTAGCTTTTTAACCTTTCGCCTCCCATTTTGCAGCAGTTTTCCACTCTGGTTGCTTGTTGTTTTCTGCATCTATTTCAGTAGATCTGAGTCATTAGATCCTTGTCCCTTGTACCTTAGATATTTTGGTCGTCTTGTGTGTTTTGAGTCAATTTTTCCCACCTTTTAGACTATTTGTTTGGGAAGCCTTATTTTAGGTTGAATTTATCCATCTATAGTTATTTATTTTATAGTCATTTCAGTTTTATTTACAGTCCTTCAAAATTTTAAATTTTTTCTTTATATAATCATCTGGGCTTAATTAAAATTAACACACGGCTTGCACACACAAACACACCTAAAGTGAAGAGCATATGGTTTACATTGCCATGCAAAGACATAAACATCGTAATTAATTTATCTGCCTCACTAGGCCTTTGTTTATCACTCTTCAACATTTTCGTGTCATATGTGACTTGCCATCATTGCGCCCCCAAGGCGTTTATATCGGAGACTCCAAGGTCTTCATCCTTAGTTTCCGTTAGGAAGAATTACTCCACTGTGTATAATCAAAGTTAGTCCTCCGGCAAGTCCCCATACCGACTATGATTCTGGTTCATCAGGTTCTTCCTCTAATTCCGAACCTGGTTCCCCTCCACCTCATACTGTCATCATGTCAGGTGCCAAAGTAGGTGCTTGTCCTCAAGCTAGTGGTGGCCCCAACCCTAATGTCGGAGCCGCTCATTAAGGGAATTTTTAGGTCTAAAATGGGCCCCGTAAGAAAAATGTACAACAAAAATAAACTTTATAAGAACCAATAGCATTCAAGATGATGGTGTCAACCATGGGGGATGATTCACCATTTTAGGAGTAAAAAAGTAAAAATAATAAAAAATAATAAAATAATAAAACTACTTTTTCAACTCCTATTTTTAACTTATATCCCTAAGAATTTACACAAATTTCAAGCAGGAGTACTCGTTGGATGGAAAATTTAATTCCTCATCCAAGGAGTACCCATGTTGCATACTTTTGATGGACCCTGCTACACGAAAAATGAGAAATACATGAAAAAACATGTTTACAATCACGTTTTTCATGTATTTCTCATTTTTTGTGTAGCAGGGTCTATCAAAAGTATGCAACATGGGTACTCCTTGAATGAGAAATCAAATTTTACATCCAACAAGTATTTCCACTCGAAATTTGATTAAACCCATAGGGAGATAAGTTGAAAATACAAGTGGAAAAAATAGTTTTTCATTTTTCTCCTCTTAAATTTGATGATGTAATCAAATATTATTTTATTATATCCACTATTATTTTATAATTTCCTTAGGAGGCCCATTTTAGACCTCAAAATTTCCCTTATGTCTAGTGGAGCCACTACTAGAACCTTCCCGGCTACTCCTTTGCTACCTTTTATAGAAGGTTTAAGCCTTCGTAATTTCAGCCAGTTAATCAACAACCCTATACTCCATAATCTAGGTAGGCTTGCTATGCCAACCAAGCTTCCTTCCCACATTCCTAGGTTTGAAGGAAACATGGGAGAGGACGTTACTAATCACGTCTGCTCCTTTCACATGTGGTTTTCATCCAATTCTATCACCGATGACTCCATATGCCTCCAGTTATTCCAACGTATGCTCATTGGAGAAGCTTCAAAGTGGTATGTCGACTAGGTAATTGCTTCTCATTCCACTTTTGTGACTCTTGCTAAATAATTTATGTCCTACTTCCAGTTTCCTCTCTGTTATGATATCGGTATCGAGTTGTTGACCACATTTTGTCAAACGTTTTCCACCCGCCTTTCTAACCATGTCCAAGAATGGGGTAGAAGGAGGAGTTTGTGTCGAGCTCCTACATTCGACAACCATGTCTACATGGATTGGATTCTCATAACACTTTTTCCTTCTATTGGTAAATATCTTGTGTATCACTTTCCTCAGACCAAGGAAGAAGCTCTCCAAGTCATGTTGAAATATGACCTGATCTACGCCCAGTCTGGCATTGTTTATACCGTTTTACCTGATCTTCCCAAACCCCTTGGTGCCAACACATAGGGGTACCTCACACTGCCAACGGTATCGTTGGAGCACTTTCACATCCATATACTCATCCTTCCATTGGTTATGGTTTTCTTCAGGGAGGGGCCATATCCTCTAGCACTTATCTCCCTCCCGACAACATGTATTTGGGACAAAGAATGCCTTATGTATTTTCCCAATTGCATCAATCGATGCCAGGGCTAGCTGTTTCTCAACCTGTTTACCCAAATGTTGCTCAACCTCCTTTCTATACTTATCCACAGCTCGGTGCTCCAACCCCTCTGACATCAACACCCCATCCTCCTATGCCTTCTCAACCTCTGCCACAACAGACACCTCCCCCTCAGGGTCAAGTGCATGCACAACAGAGTGTGACTAATTCTCCTAATTCAAAGAATAAGAGGAAAGGCAACCAGAACCAACCCACATATGGTAATGAAGGGTGCCAAGTTAATCAACCAAACACACCCCAAGGGAAATAGCCTAACACTACAAACCAACAGCAGGGCGATCAACCCAAGAAGAACAAGCCTCTGTAATATTCCTAAATTATAATGCAGCTAATTGGAATATTAAAATCTAATTTTTCTTTCTTGTCTGATGAATAAGTGGGTAGGGAGACCCATAAATATCTTTATTAGGAATGAAACAACTTCTCATGTGAAAGTGGATCATATATTCAGCTTAATAAAGCACCCTAATGTGTGAATAGGGGATAGAGCATATGGACTGGGTCAACTTTGACCAAATCAATAGCGTTGTCATGGAGAGTGGACATTTATGGAGAAACAATGTAGTTTTAGATGGAGACACATTGCATGGAAGTAGTGTCATTAATAGATGGGGCTTAGGGTTTGGAAGCTCATTTCTTATATAAGGAAGCGGATGGCAGCCATATTACTCATGTTATGATATGTTATGTTTTAGATTATATGGTCTATTTAGACATATATCTTTCTCTAGTTGTTTAGCTGAGATTGAGTGTTGTTTAGCGTCGGGTGTTCCTGATCGAGAATCTCACCTCTTCCATTGAGAAGCTCTTGGAGGAGTTTTCACTACATTTCCACATTCAAGTTTTAGACCAAGCTTCAGTCTTGTGGACAACACAGTTTCTGTTGAGAGATGTTATGAGTTGTAAGGTGCAGCAGTGGAAGATTGTATTTGGTGTTTTCTGAGCTAGTTTTGCAGTGGAGGAAGGTTTCCTTCCATTGGGAGGCCAGTAAAGGAGCCCCTTGGGCTTATTTGATATATTTGGCATTAGCCCAAGATGATATTATCCCCTATAGCATAGTTCCAGTCTAGATCTGCATTATTTTAGTGAGTTGTTGCAGTGGGCAACCCAAAAATGGCAGAAAATCCAAAGTTAAAATCTTGCCAAACCATTTCTAGTTTTTCCTGGGTGTTTTGAGTAGAATTCATGGTTAAAATCCCGGATCATTCTGAGCACTCTAACAACCTTCCACACATGGTTCTTCTCCTCAGAAGTAGGAATTTCCAGTAGCAGTAGTTTCCTCAACAACAGTAGTTTGCTTTCCATTGAAGGGATCAAACCTTCATTGAGAGAGTCCTTTTGGAGGAGTTCTTTCATATCTACATCAGATTCAGCCACCTCCTTCTATGTGCTTCAGTTGCAGCGCATCTTCAACCCTAGGGCTTTAGATCCACCATTCATATTTAGTTTATTTCTGGAAACCCATCCTGGGTTGTCTTGGAAAAGTGTTGAGGAGCATAGATCTCCATTTTTGGCCTTGTATGAGCATGATCTTATCACATCCATTTATATATATGTTCCAGTTGCAGTATTAGTCACTAAAATTGCATTGTGCTTGCTTCAGTACTTTTTGTAGTAGTGTATTACATGTTTTGGGTGCATTTTGGCATTGGAGGCTTCTTCTGCCTATCTTGAGTGGCTTGATCCCCAATATCTTGTACTTATTTATTGTTGTTATACATAATACCATGGATCTATCATTTGGATCACATATAATGTGTTAATACTTGCTGCTATTTCCATTATTATGAGCTATATTCCTTCTTTTCCCCTTTGGGATATTACAGTGGTATCAAAGCATAATCTTGGCTTAGCTTATGAAGACATTGCATCAATGTTATCAGAAGAAGAAGAAGCTTCTCACAAAAAAGAGAAGACTTAAATAAGAGACAAAGGTAAGTATCCATTATTTGGAGAAGTTGAGGGGAAGAAGTTTTCAGAACTTCTTCTCCAAACTATGCATGAGCTTAAAAGAGAAATCAATGGAATGAGGAGGGAAAGACATGAAGATCCCTCAAGAAGATGTGCACATGAAGAAAGCTCCAGTTCTTCATATTATGTGTGTGAGCATTCAGCCACAAAATCAGATCTACAATGTGGTACCATGCCTACATTCTTGGCAAGAGAAGAAGAAGAAGGAGAAACACCAAAGGAGGAGACCCTTGGTGACTATCTCCAAGAATATGAATCTCAGTCTATAAGATTCAAAGAGCATCTAAGCTTCGAAGTATTTTGTCAACTCAAAGAAGAGAGAAGACCCAGTAATCACAATAGAAGAACAGGGTGCATGCAACACACTTTGGGTAGATTCTTTCTACCTACTTTTGATGGGTCACGCAAGAGAACAACCAAGGCTTGGGTAAAGGAGCTAGACACATATTTCTAGCTAGATCAAGTTTCAGAAGAGGAAGCCATTAGATTAGCAACACTTCATCTTGAAGGTAAGGCTTATGCCTGGTGGTTATTTAAATCTTCTTCATTAAAAAATGCAAATATATATACTTATGCAAAGTTCACTAGGAGGTTAGTGAAAATATTTGATTTGAAACAATATGAAATTTCCTTGGGAGAAAAAACCAAACCCAAGAAATCAAAAACTTTGCATGAGTTGGAAGGATCCATGAAACCAACTCATGCTTTACTAAGGGCAAAGGCCCCGCTTCAGCAAGAAATTTCTTCTTAAGGGAGTTAAAGATTTGCAACATGCTTTACTAAGGGCAAAGGCCTCACTTCAGCAAGAACTTTCTTCTTAAGAAGAAGACATGAGGATTCCTTTTTCAAGAGGAGATCAAGACAAAGGATCTCTTAATGATGAGGCATTCTCCATTGATGAGGAGAAGGAAGAGGAAGAGCTAGAAAGGTCCTCCAGCGCTGTGACAACAGGAGGAGATCTTCTTCTATTTGGAGATGGAGATGAAGCAATTGCTTCAACTAGAGGAGTTCTTGCATGTTTGGAAGAAGTTCCAAAGGATCTTACATATGAATATCATGAGCAGCATGTGTTTATGTTGATAGGAAATGAGACAAAACAATGGAGGAAATGTGTTCCAAGATTGAATGAAATCTTGGGGACACAATATGATAGATCATTCATTTGTGATCAAGACTTTTGACACCAATTAGATGTTGGGTGTACATAGATTGATTACAATTGAAAAAGACACCTTAGATTGTGAGATATTGCAGAGGGTTAGAGGAAATGAGAAGGAGGGACAACACCAAATGATTGGGAACATATACACCCATCCTTTTCAGGAGGTTTATGTACAGAAGCAAGAGTATGATTTGTGTAGTGAGAGCAAGGACAAATCAGTCCACTCACATTTATAGCTTGCTCCGGGCCTTGATGTTTCATTACATTGAGGCATTCCACCAGGGAGACCCCCTGATTGGAAGATGATCAAAAAGTTCTCTCAACATGTTTTACCACTCATACATCTAGGAGGAGTGGGAAGAGTGGGAGGTCATTGTACAACGCTGAGAGTCTTGGGTAGACTCAAGGAGGAGGGAGACATTCTCCCAACATCATCATTACCCACTCTCATTTCAGATTCTACAATGTGGGAGGAGAAACATGGGGAGGATAGCAGCTTTCCAATATGTACCTTTGGCATGGGATATTTCAAAGAGGAGGTCAGCCATATGATAGATGTTCTTTGTGATAGATCATCAACGTTGTCACTATGGAGGATAGATCCATATTGGAAATCCCAACTATTGGTGGATTATTCCAAGGATCTTTTCACATGCATGATACGTGATGAGCAGCTACATGAAGAGGGCTATTTAGTCCAAGATGAAGTCATCTGTTATCATGGAAGGATCTTCTTATCTAGAGCCTCCAAGCTCAAGGAGAGGTTGCTACAAAGAGCACATGAAGATTTTCTTTTCAGCTATACTAATTCCACGAGAGCCTACAACACTATCATGGAGAGCTACACTTGGGAAGGCTTTGAAGAGGAACTATATCAGCATTTGAAAAGATGCATGGACCATGTGGAGATGGGAGAGACACATAACTCAATGAAGGAGTTATTACAACCACCTCTTTCCTATTTTGGAATGAGAGGGGATCTATCTATGGACCACTCCATTTGTATGAGCAGAAATTTTGGTAAGGAACATGCTTATGTACATTATGTTTCATTTAATGATTATTTGCATTCGTTTACCACGTATATGTGGGCCATTTATCCAAGGAGGAGCATTCTTCCATATAAAATTCATGGCCAACTTCAGGCCATAAGCATTTTTGAACATGGCCACTCCCTTGGAGGATATAGGGAGATGTTGTATCACTGTGGGTGCACTCCAAAAGCACCAAACATTTCTCACCTTTTCAGCCATTGTGAGAAGACTTGGGCAGCAAGTAAGTGGTGGGGAAACCACTTACCATATCACTATCTGATGCATTCAAGAGATATACTGCGTTGGTTCCACATGTGGGACTATGTTCAACCTCCATTATTGCATTTGATTGTTTATGTATCATTAGTTTTGATCCCATATGTTGATGATGTTCTTATTATTGTTGTGGACATGATTGGAGGGATGACACATTGGTTGGATGTGTCCATTGGGAATGAAACTTTCCACATTTATTCATGCTTCAAGGGTAGCATGAGACATTATATGGCTGCTACATTACATCACTTGTTTCCTTATGAAGGGAGCCATATGATTGACTTATGTCTTTGGGAGGAGCCTCTCACATGGGAGGAGTTTTTCTATGAATTACCATTCTGGAGGGTGATTCATTTCATATGGATGATAGCTTGGAAGATGGAGCTTCACATGGGGATGAAGGTTCCCTATATTTTGTAGATCTATCCTTGCAGTTGCTTGAGGACAAGCAACATTTGGGAGGGGAGGATTGTAATATTCATAAATTAGCATGCAACTAATTGGAATATTAAAATATAATTTTTCTTTCTTGTCTGATGAATAAGTGGGTAGGGAGACCCATAAATCTCTTTATTAGGAATAAAACCACTTCTCATGTGAAAGTGGATCATATTTTCAGCTTAATAAAGCAACCTAAGGTGTGAACAGGGGCTAGAGCATGTGGATTGGGTCAACTTTGACCAAATCAACAACTTTGTCATGGAGGAGTGGACATCTATGGAGATACAACACAGTTTTAGATGGAGACACATTGTATGGAAGTAGTGTCATTAATAGATGGGCTAAGGGTTTGGAAGCTCATTTATTATATAAGGAAGAGGATGGAAGCCATGTTATTCATGTTATGATATTTTATGTTTTAGATTATATGGTCTGTCTAGACATATATCTTTCTCTAGCTGTTTAGCTGAGATTGAGTGTTGTTTGGCACCGGGTGTTCCTGATCAGGAATCCCACCTCTTCCATCGAGAAGCTCTTGGAGGAGTTTGCACTAAATTTCCACATTTAGATTTCAGACCAATCTTCAGTCTTGTGGTACGACACAGGTTCTATTGAGAGATGTGCTGAGTTGCAGGGTGCAACAGTGGAAGATTGTATTGGGTGTTTTCTGAGCTAGTTTTGCAGTGGAGGAAGGTTTCCTTCCATTGGGAGGCCAGTAAAGGGGTCGCTTGGGATTATTTGACATATTTCACATCAGGCCAAGATGATTTTATCCCCTAAAGTGTAGCTCCAGTCCAGATCTGCATTATTTTAGTGAGCTGTTGCAGTGGACAACCCAAAAATGGCCGAAAATCCAAAGTTAAAAGCTGGCCAAACCATTTCTGGGTTTTTTTGGGTTTCTTGAGTAGAATCTATGGTTAACATACCGTATCATTCTGAGCACTCTAACACCCTTCTGTACATGGTTCTTCTCCTCAAAAGTAAGAGTTTCTAGTAGTAGCAGTAGTTTGCTTTCCGTTGAAGGGATCAACCCTTCATTGAGAGAGTTCTTTTGGAGGAGTTCTTTCAGATCTAGATCAGATTCAACCACCTCATTCTATGTTTTTCAGTTACAATGCATCTTCAGCCCTAGGGAAAATTTGCCCCAAACAACTCTTGCTCCTCCTAAGCCTCCAAAGGCATCACCTCTGTGTGCTTTGTGTGATGTTGTTGGGCATGCCAACCATAATTTTCCCGAGCATCCTCATCTCAAACCTGTGGTCAATGAGACATTTCTCGAATCTGATATCCCAAAGTTCCATGTTACCTTACCTGATTCATCTAAGAAACTCAAATCATTGTGAAAAAATCACCCTTGTGCTTTGTGTGATATTTGTGGCCACTATTCTCATTATTTTACCTGCCTCGATGACTTTCATGAAACCCTTGAGTTTATTCGCCAAATATAGGTCACTCGTAGTGGATCTTGTACTCCTTTACTTGTGAGTTCTACGTCAACAGAATCAGAGGAATTTTCTACACCCATTGTGATACCTCCCCCAAATTTTGAGATGATGGAACCTTCGACCACTATCCTCTATCTGTCATCATGCATGAGATCCATGGTGGAATACTCCTTTTGGGCATCCCCTTCTGTTTCAAATGAACCTCCTCCGACGATCAACCCGGGCTCAACATTGGTAGATGTTTCATCTACTATCTCTTCGTCTACCCTTCGTAGTGATGCATATGTGAACAATATCTCTCATGATGATGTGTCAGGTACAAATGACACTTCATGTGGTATTTATTCTACCATTCCTCCCATATTTCATTCTAATGAAGACATTATGGAAGCCATGACCACCCTTGATTTTCCCTGGGATGATATGCACCATTGTGCATACATCCTTCCACCGTAGTCCCATGTCCAGTATGTTGTGGAGACCAAAGACTTCATCCATAGTGAGGTCGATTGGTTCTATTACCCCTTGCATCGAACCCATGAATTCAATCCACATCCACCTTGTGGCCATTACATTCCACCCGATGTTTGGTCAAGGGGGCATACCTTCTACATGGATTTCGAAGGCAAACTCTTTCCTAACCCTCGCAATGAACTCTACCTTAATAGATTTTACCCATAGCATCTCCCATTGAGATGCATGTTTTATTTCTGCAATGCATTTAGGTAGCTTGCATTGTGCATCATTATCTCATTTATTGTCTTGTGGCACCTTTGAGATGGATCCATCATCCACACGGTATATCATCTATGCCGACGGTGCAAGTTTCTTCTCCCGGAATCTAACCTCGGTAGCATGCGACATTTTTACTACCTTTCATTCGTTTGTCCTCTCCAATGTCATATGTACTGTATCTGCCACGAATAACCAAACCGAATATGATGCAGTGATAGGTTTGTTAGTTGATGCCCTTGATCATCGTATCATTCATCTTCATGTTTGTTCAGATTCTTTTCTGCTTGTCATGCAATTGAATGGCGTGTATCATGTGAATAACCATTTGTTAGCCCCCTAATTTTCTCTCTTTTTTCCATTTTCCTCTTCCTAAATCATAACCATTTACCTCTGTTTTACCTCTTTTATGCACCCTCATCTTGCACTAGTCTAAGCACAGTGACATATTTCGTATAAAATTTATTTTTCATATTTTTAATTCAACTTAGCATTTATTAATTATTTATTACATGATTTCTTACTTTTAATCACTCTTTGTAACTTATCGATATCTCTTATGTTTATTTGGTAGTTAGAGTACTTACCGTGACCGCTGATCCTAGTGCAGGATCGGATCCTGCACCGTTGCCAGCACAACAAATCCTTGTAGCAGATTTGAACCTCCTTGATCACCACCTCGTCTTGAGCTGCTTCAGCCATGACAAAAAATGATCGAAAGGCAGCCGAGACCAAATTTGTGAAGGGCGAAAGCTGGAGATTAGCTATGGCCAGTTCTGCTAATTGCCTAATTTTGAAGACTGAAAAGCTAAATTCTGCCTTTGGTTATGTAATCAGTTAAAGGATTTATTTTGGCCTTTGGCCAAAGGTCTATATAATGTAGAATGTAAATAGGACTGGAGGGAGAAAAAGTTTTTGATAGTAGACGAGAACAGAAACACAGCCGAGAGGCGGTAACAGGTCATTGTATTTTGTTATCGCCCAAAACTGGGCTGGACGATGCCTTAACATATGTACTTGCATCAGTGAATTAATAAAAGGAGCTCTCCCTCATGTTTCGAAAATTATGTTTCTGTATTGAGTTATTGAATTGATTAAGGTACTGAGCAGTGTTTCTATTTAAAAGGGAAACGTGTCGGTTGGCTAGGGCCCAGCCAACCCAACACGTTTACCCCATTTCTTGTTTTCTTGTAATTTTTGTTTACATTGTCAAGTGTGATTTAATCTTAAGCACATTTATTCCTGTCTGAATGCAAGTGGATCCGTTGTGTGAAGTAGATAACTTTCCTTTTCTTGCAATTTCTGTTCCTGCACTTGATTTTAGATTGGTTTTCCCCACCTGGTCCAAGCAGGAGAAATGAACCTGCACCAGTGCACGTTGGTGTGATATCTCTTTTTCTTCAACTCTGCTTGATTGGTTTTCCCCGCCTGGTCCAAGCAGGAGAAATGAACCTGCACTAGTGCACGTTGGTGTGATGCAGCAAACTTTCTTAGTTTAACTTTCCGCAACCCTCTTTATTTCATTAAATGCTTATGACAGGATACATATATATATATATATATATTGATTGTTTATTTATTTCTGAATTCTGTTAAGACCATAAACATTCACTTTTTATGTGTGCAATTTGATTTAATAGTATAATAGCACTTGTAATAATTAAACACTGATTCTAAGAATTAAATGCTAAGTGCAGGGAGCTCTGATCCGGTGCAAGAACTCATTTCTTGCCATGGGATTTGAGTGCTTTGAACCTAGACAAGTTCAAGCCCTTGCATGAAGTAAAAAAGTCTTTAGTAAAGACACTATCTATACCTTCTGCATAAATCTCTGTCCCTGCACTAGTGCAAGCAGACTGCGAAAGTGCAGGACAGATTAGTGCAAGAAGGAAATCTCTAAAGGAGCAGATTTAAGGGCCCATTTGATGAGACAACTAAGTGTCTCTACTAAAGAAAAACACATACTCAGTAGTTAAACAATAATCAATTGGAGTGATTTCCTTTTATCTTTAATTCCCTCTTACAAATTCATTCTTTCTTGTTCCAGTCTTAGATTATTTTTTGTTGGTTCAAGTTTCCTTTCTTTTCTCTTTTTAATTTGATTATGCAATCTTTCCTTTAAATAAAGTAGGGATTTACATTAGGAATATTCATACCATCTTTGGCATTTCCTGTGCTTCGTCTCTAATTTTATGAATCCCCCGGGTTGACAAATTAATTGTTGAGGAGTTTGCTTAAGTGTAATTCTCGCACCCAACATTTTGGTGCCATTACCGGGGAGGCGATTTGATTTGGTAAGAATTTTCTGATTATACAATAGAGGAAATTTTTCCTTTATTTTTGTAGTATTTTCTGGAAAAATCTTCTCTGAAGGAATTTTACTGGTGTTAATTGATTTATGACAACATTTTTTACTAGAAGTTGTTGGTATTTTTCTTTTCTTGAAATGACCGCCTAGAAAAGGTAAGGGTTCGAAGCCCACTAAGGGCCAAAAGAATTTTGAAAACAATTCTCATATTGGGTCTCCTTCTATAAGCAGGAAGCCCAATCCAATTCAAACCCATCACGTAGGAACAATCCACCTGGATTCTGGTGTCAACAGCTCAGGTGTGGATCAACCTGTTGAGAGCGGTACAAGTAAAAGGAAAACAATGGTGGACCATGAAGATCATTTGGAAGGGACTAGTGAAAACCAGGTAAGTAGAGAACAATCCACTTTTGTGTTTCCAATTGTGGATCCTGATACTGTGGTGCAAATGAAGAATGTTCCACCATCAGCTCTCCTTCATTTCCATGGTAAAGTTCATGAAGATCTTGACTCTTTTCTATTCGAGTTTGATATTCTATGTAGAAGTTATGATTATTCAACTGACGCTCAGAAGTTATGATTATTTCCTGTTACTCTCAAGGACTCAACTTTACACTGGTTCATGGGGTTGGGAGGAAACACTATAAACTCTTGGGATCATATGAAGAGAGTGTTTTTGTCTAAATATCAAGAATATTGCAAAACTCGGGACATGCAGGATGAGATTTTTATAATCATAAAGGATGATGATGAAACTCTTGAAGATTACTTAGAAAGATTTTTGTATATTGTACAAAGGTCGAAACTTAAGTTTGATCCCAGTACTATTAGAACCTTGTTCTTAAGAGGACTTACTGATAATTCTAGAAATAATTTAAATATGTTAGGACAAGGTGATATTTCTCAACAAACTTTTGAACAAATTTGTGAATTATGCAGGAAATTTTCAAGAAATCAGTATAGATCTGGTAGAGGAACTCGAAAGAAATAGAAAAAATGAATCTACTGATGCTATAATTATTGGACTAGAAAATAAAATGGAAAACATGAAAATTGATATAATGAATACTGTTACCAAAAAATTAGACTCTTTAAAATTCCAACAAAAACTTATGAACTAACAAGAGTCATTATGTACTTTCTGTCCTAAATGTAGAGACAAGTATCCTCCTAAAGAGTGTCCTCTTAATTTGAAAGAAACTAATAAGTGTTCTATTTGTGTAGAAGACCATGTCATAGAAAAATGTCCCTCTATACCTAGACTTAAAGTTGTATTTACAGGGGGACAATATGAAGCTGAATACTTGTATGCTATGGGAGCAAGAAGGAGTTGGCCTCAGGTAGGTACATGTATGGCTCCTGAATTTTCTCCACACTATTTTGGTTATAATTCACATGCATATTCTTATCCTAACACTAATCAACAGTGGCAGTATGGGAATCAATATCAGCATAGGCAACCTTCTCAACCATGGAAACAAGGTTGGAAAGGGCCAACTCATTTTCCATATTCCCACCAGCCACCTATGCAGTCATATCCATCTACGCATACACCTTATTCAATGCCTCAACTTTCGAGTCAGTCTACGCCACCATTGCCTTTACCTCCACCATTTCGATCTCCTTAGTTTCCTACTCAACCTCTGCCCAATCCTAACAATTTAAATAAAGCAATGCAAATGATCTATGTAACAAACCCACCTTTACCATTTGAATACCACTCTATTTCAATTAGGGTTCATGATATTCAATTAAGATCAGGAAGGACTGTAACATCATAAAATCAGAAGCAACCTATGGTGATTGTTGAAGAGAAGGGAGAAGAGAAAAATCTTAACCATTCTCCGAAAGTTGTCACTAAGCAGCCTTTCCCCTCTGAACCCTTGCCATCCTCTTCCAACCAGCCTCCCTTTCCAGAGAGGATAGTAATGGAAAGGAGTGAGCCTATTTCTGAGACTAGTTTGGCATCTGAGCTTCGGAATATTTTTATTAAGATACCTTTACTTCAAGCCATTAAAGAGATCCCAATTTGTACTAAGATTATTAAGGAACTCTGTCTCAAGAAACCTGGGAGGAAGAGATTGGAACCTCAAACCATTCAATTTGTTGGTAGGGCAGCAGAGTTGATGACGGGATGTGTGTCTGTGGAAAAATATACCGATCTCGGAAACCCTGTTGTCTCAGTTCAGATTGGTAATGTCCTTGTCTCTAATGTTCTTATAGACCTGGGGCAGCCATTAATGTCATGACTAATCAAACCATGGATCAACTTCGGTTATCTCATCTTCGCCCTACTCCCACTGTGCTTGAATTGGCAGATAGATCTAAAATTAAGCCAGAAGGAGTATTGGACAATGTGACCATCTCATTAGATTCTTTGGAATAACCTGCTGATTTCATTGTGCTTCAGCCAAAGAACCCAGTAGGAGGACATCCCTTGATCTTGGGTCGACCATGGCTTGCTACAGCTGATGCATATATCGGATGTCGTTCCGGTGATATGTCTATTTCGCATGGAGATTCTAGGAAGAAAGTTACCTTATACCCCCCTGCCAGATCCATTCAGGATCTTCAAGATACTTTATGGTTTGATCAAAGAAGTGATGAGGAGACTCAACCTATTTCCCTTATCCATCATTATACTGGGTCTTCACAAGAAGATGATATTCAAGATTTCCTGAATAATCTAGACACTATGCCTAATTTTGAGCCATTGAGCCGGGTTTTCAGCCTAGATTTTCAAGATAATCATGATTCTCATTCTTCTGTACCACTGCATTTGACCACTCCCTTGAGTACTCTTGAGCTTGATACCACTCTTGTTGAGATTAGCCTTGGTAAATCCTTGTATATTAGTTCAGGTTTGGACTCATCTTAGCAGGAGCAGCTTGTGAATTTGTTGCAAACCATCTTAGTGCCTTTGCTTGGGGCTATGAAGATATGAAGGGTATCCCTCCTGAAAATTGTACACATCATATCTATATTTAGGAAGGAACCCGACCTGTAAGACAACCCCAAAGGTGAATGAATCCAGCTCTAAGAGATATTGTGAAGGAAGAAGTACAAAAAATCTTGGATGCCGGTTTTATCTATCTTATTTTTGACAGTTAGTGGGTCTCTCCATTAGTGCTAGTACCTAAGAAAGATGGAAGGTGGCGTATTTGTATTGGTTATCAAGAATTAAACAAATCCACTCTCAAAGATTACTTCCCTCTCCCTTTCATTGAACAAGTGCTTGATACCCTTGCAGGAAAGAAATATTTTTCCTTTTTGGATGGCTTCAGTGGTTATAACCAGATACAAATTGCACCCGAAGATCAATATAAAACTACTTTTACATGTCCATGGGGTACATTTGCTTATAAAGTGCTTCCCTTTGGTTTATGTAATGCCCCGGATACCTTTCAAAGGGCAGTCTTGGCTATTTTTGCTGATCTAGAATTTGTGAAAATTTATATGGATGACTTTTCTGTGTTTGGTGAGTCTTTTCAGGAAGCTCTCAAAAATCTGGAGAAAGTACTTCTTCGTTTTCAGGAAGCCCATATCGCTTTGAATGACAAGAAATGTAGATTAATGTGCAAAGTAGGAGTGTTACTTGGCCATTTGATTTCTAATAAAGGTATCCAGGTTGATCCGGCAAAGATTGAAATCATTCTTCATCTTCTTGCACCCAAAACTCAAAGGGAAGTAAGAGGTTTTTTAGGACATGTTGGTTACTATAGAAGATTCATTGAAAATTTTTCTAAGATAGATGTCCCTCTTTTCCGACTTCTAGCTAAGGATAGTGAATTCTCTTGGTCTACAGCTTGCCAAAAGTCTTTTAAAACATTGAAGGAAAAGTTGGTGCAGGCACCAATTTTGAGAGGTCCTAACTGGTCCCTGCCTTTTCACATTTCCTCTAACGCTTTAGATTTGGATATTGGCACAACTTTAGGACAAGAGGAAAATAAGAAATCATATGATATTTATTATATTAGTAAGAATTTGTCTTCTGCTGAATTAAATTATACAGTTACAAAGAAAGAGTTTTTAGCTGTAATTTTTGCAATTAATAAGTTCAGGAACTATTTTACAAGATATGAAATATTTGTACATACCAATCATTCCACGATTAAATATTTGATGAAAAAACCATTGAATAGTAGTAGAGTGACTAGGTGGTTGCTATTGTTGCAGGAATTTAATGTTACTATTGTTGATAGACTAGGGAAATCTAATGTTGTAGCAGATTTTCTTTCTAGATTAGATAATCTTAGTGAAGCAACTCCTGTTAATGATGATTTTCCAGATGGAAATATTTTTGCTATGTCAACAGATTCTCCGTGGTTTGTTGACATTGCTAATTACTTGGTTACTGGGAAAACACCACCCCACTTGTCCGCTCGTGAAAAGAGAAATATTATTTAGAAAAGTGCTGCATATTCCTGGATTCGAGGAGATCTCTTTTACACTGGTCCAGATCTTATTATCCGTATATGTGTAAGAGAGGAGGAAGTGTTTGACATATTGAAATCTGCTCATGATGAACCTTGTGGAGGCCACTTCGCTAATAAGTGGACTGCATATAAAGTATTGTGTGCTAGTTACTTTTGGCCTTCCTTATTTAAGGACGCCAAATAGTATGTCAGGCGATGTGATAGCTGTCAACGAATGGGCCAGCCTAATCAAACCAATGAAATGCCTTTATGCCCCCAAGTTATGATTGAGCCATTTGAAAAATGGGCTATTGATTTTATAGGGTGAATAAATCCAACATCATTAAGTAAAAAGCATATTCTGGTTTGTACAGATTTTGTTACAAAATGGGTAGAAGCTAAAGCTGTTTCCTTTGCTACAGAAATTTTTTTTGTTGATTTTCTTTTTACTGAAATCTTTACTAGATTTGGTGTGCCTAGAGAAATTGTTTCTGACAATGGTCCGCAGTTTATTTCTAATCTGGTACAGGGTGTGATGGAGCAATACAAGATCTGACACAGGAAATCCACGTCGTATCACCCGCAATAAAATGGCCAGGTGGAATCTGTTATCTCAAAATCAGGCCCTGATAGGCTGCTAATCAAGGAGACCTTGAGTAACTATTTCAAACCAGGATTTTAGCTTAGACTTAGCCTCCTCAGCCTGAGAGGGCTCTCTCAAAGTTTTTATGATTTTCAAATAAAATTCAGATGGCTAACTTTGTGAGTAAATGGATTAAATTTAGTAATTGGTTGTACTACAATAAACAAGAATCCATTGGGCTTATGGGGTCACTTTATGTTTTTACTAAACATGGATATCAAATTCATATGGAAGTTAGGGCATATTAAGGCTTAGATGCATTAGTAAAACAATAAAATAGTAGGTCACACAGTCCATGAATATATGAAGGAAGTTATAGCACCTTCACAGTGAGTTACAAGTAACATACACTCATGCCACTGCAAGTAAAATATAAAGGAGAAACATAACAACATCAATCATCCATTGCCTTTTTTGAATCCTGAGTAACAAACTGATATCACTGTATTAAGATAAAAACAGAGTTGCAGATAATACCAAACAGTACACTTGTTCCAGCAAAATTCCAACCCTATGCTATTCGATTTCCTCCCTTTTATAGAGTATTCATTACATCTTAGGATTCTCTCCAATCCTTTGAGGAGAATTCAAAATTTGACACCTAACACCTTTCATAAAACAAACTGCATTTACAACTGACAGTTAAAATGTCTTTTTAGACTCCTAATACAATTAGGACTAAAACATCATTTATTAAAGCATAAGAACCTTATCTAAATACTTAAAACAACACTTGAGAACTGTATCTTCTAATATTTGACCATGATCATGTCTATCTTCTTGTTGTTTGACCCCCTTTATCTCTTCCTTACCTGTCCCTGTAAAATAGGATAATGCTTCATGTATAGTAGCTGAGTGCCTCACTAATACCAATTCAAACCATTTTCTGCATAACTTGAACTCAAAAAACATGCCAAATGTCTTAGATTCTTCATAGAGCTTTGAGCTTCCATCTGTGTATATGTCATCTTTTTCAAAAATGATGTGGAAACTGCCATAGTGTTGCGCTACGAAACTGTCTGTGTTTTCGTAGCGCAGACCTTTCTTTTGAAAAACATGCTTTAAACTCCAATTTAATGTGCCAAAACCCTTTGAATATTCATTGATATTCAATATAAACCTCCCATAAGAATCAAGGCTTCAAAAATGAACCATTTATTCTTTGAAATTTACAAAAATTTAAAAAACTGCATCCTACAGCAGTTTCGTTCATCTTTCTCAGTTTTTTCATCAAAATTTCAGGTCAGAAACCTTTAAAACTTAGTTTTTAGGTGTAGATCCATTCTTATAATCAATACCATCAACTTTGAGCAGTCTAAAAAATGGATCATTACTATATAACCTTCAAAGTTTATTTCAAAAATGAAACTTATTGTTTAGTCTGTAGCTCATCTCCAAACTAATTTAAGTGTATCTCTATATCTTCAATTCTCCTCTTGAGCCTTCTATTATTAGCCCTCAGTTTTGTGTTAAACATCCTGATGAAATTGGCTTCCTTGATTGTAGGTACGGTCCAGATGAAAAACTGAGCTTGATTTTCAATCAGTTCAGGATTTGGATTTTTCTCAAGCTCCCACAGCGCTTTCATCCTTTCAAACTTGACCTTCTCTTCAGCATGTATTCTTTCTCTTTTCTTAAATTTCTCAATTTCACTATTTGCAAGCCTGAGTTTATTATTTACCTCTTCATAGCTACTTTTTTCCTTTTGAACCTTGAAAACCCTGTTTCTATCTTCTTTAGGCATTGCAGATGATACATTTGTAGTTTCTTAAAAAACAGAAGAACTTTCTTTCCCTATTTGCTCTATCACCAAATTTCACCATTTCAGCTTCTTAGATTGTCTTGTTGAGGGTATTTTGGGTTTAAAAGTAAACTCTGCCACCTCTTCTTCAAATTCTAACCTTTTATATGTCTCCAATTTTTTCAATTTTCTAGCACTTGTATCTAATTTGATGAATTCTGCTTGCACTAGGGGAGATTCCTCTATGTCGATAGCCTGAAGTATGTCATTCAAATTTCCTCTTGTCTCCTCTGCAACTACAGCCTTACCCTTTTCTTTTAACCTCTTAATTTTAGTCAACTTCTTTGGATTTGATTTTCTAGTTGACTGTTCTAAGATTGTTTCCTCAACCAGGGTTTTCTTCTTCTGTATAGACCTAGGAGTCTTTTAGATATTCAATGATGTCATTAGTTCTTTAACTTGTTTCCTGGGTTTAAGTTTAACAAATCTTTTAGAGTTTGTTTCCACAGGACCAGTAATATTTGATGGGGTTTTAGCTTGTGGGCTAGCAGCTGTTCCTTCTATTCCAATTCTACTTAAAAAGAGGAATTTTTCCCAATCTCTATTCGCCTTTTGTAGCTCATGTGAGACTATTAGTTTAACTAAGCCATGATTAAATAAGGAGGTTTCACATGATTCAAATTGCATTTGTACCTTATCAAACATCTTAGCCAAGCTTCTGAAGAGATAAAAAGGTAAATCTAATGATATTATACCTGTGAAATGAAGCGGGAGTTTAAAATGGTAGGTGTATACCTTATGATATCTACCCTAGGAAGTGAAGTATCTCTTAATATTGTAGAGCAGATTGGCAAATGTGTCTCTTACATAATTCCTTGGCACAACCTTATTCAAGTCAACCTCTGAAAATTCTGGTTTCAAAAATATCTTGCATGGTGTCATATCGAATTTGAAATTTTTAAACCACCTGTCTTCACCTCTTGGGATCCCTGTTACAGCTGATATTACTTAAGGGGAAATTGGTACATTTAGGAACCCAATATTTGAATTTGACCCTATGAAATTATGGCAAACTCCTTGGTAACTTGAGTGTGCCTTCCTTGAATTTTTTCACAAAACCTCCAACATCCAAATTTCTTAAAAGATGCTTCGACAAACTTATCCTTTGTAAGGGCTTCAACACCTTCAGGTTCAGTCCTTAAGCAATGACCAAACCTATGGCTTCTTCTCTCCTTAGCCATTTTCCTCTTGAAACCTGTATCTTCAGACATTTGCAATAAACCGTTCTAAAAACTCTGTGTCTTCATCAAATTAAAAATCTGAGTCTCTAGTTGAATAGACTGTTTCACTCAGGAATCGAATTCAGCCTCACTTGATAAGAACTCTTCCTCGCTTGAAAAGAACTCTGTATTCGAATGGGATAGCCTCGCTTGATAACTAGGAATCACACCACAGATTCTTTCTTTCAACACTTAATCATGGATGCAATGTTTTCTTGCATGGGACAAATGAAAACGGCCAACTGTTTGAAATAATGTTTGACCTCTAATTTATGAAAAATAACCTCTAATGATGACAAATAATGGTTGCATGCATGGAGGACAACTCATGAAGGACACCCAATGATGGAAAATTTAACTGTATTTGACATATATGATAGCTCAGAGACAAATATGTGAATTCCTGATTTCGTAGTGCATGGTGTGAAAATTCTGGTTTTTGCGCTACGAATTCACCAGTGTTTTTGTAGTGCAAAATGGACTTTTTACACTAGGCATGCTATGAAAATGTGGTTTCTGGGCTTATTTAATCAAAATTTTCAAACAGACTTTACAAATGGGTTTAAAACATGGCATGAGACTTGTGAATAGTGAAATGAGGTTAATAAATTTTTTTTAATGATGGTATGAGACCTTTAACCATGATCTAGACCTTGAAAAATATCAAAATGACTCTAACCTTATCTAACACTAGGACTTAGGAAAAAATGTAACTAACCAAGTTTCAAAATTTTTTTATAGTGGTAACAATGGCTCCACTTGGGATAGTGTGCCCCTATGGTACACTAAGAACCAGTAGCTCCAGTACTGCTATCCATTCTTTAGAATAAAACTCTGAAATTCTGCCCAATTTGCTCCCCAAGCTTTAATGATTTCTGCAAGAAGGACTCAAACTGCACCTACTAAAATGCTCAATCAACCTTGAGCTTATTCACATACTCCTACCTACCCTAGTAGCTATAATCTCCATTTGTAGCTCAAGGAACATGAAACGCCTAATGAAGCCATTCATTGATCTGATCTGACACTTGAATCTATTGAGTGTGCTTGAAGCAAAAATAAATATGATACTGAAATAACCGAGGCAACATGAGATATATCTGATCTTCATAATGGAAACATAGTTGGAAATTCTGACTATAGAACCTTTCCATGTATCCATCTATAGGATCAAAGAATACATCGTTAGTTTGATTTTTCTTATGATATTCTACAGCTTTGGACAACTCACCAACACCAATACTTTGATCATCTACATAAGGCTTCCACTATGTGCTCTCAAACTGATCTTCAAATTAATTATTGAAAACAATGTATTCTTCCTCAATCTCAAAAGAGAAAGTAAGCAACACCCTCTCTTTGTGTTCTGCCATAGAAATATTTTGAAAAGAATGATCATGGTCATGAAGACTATATGATTGAAGTTGACCTTGTAAATATTCAATGTCTTTCTCAATGTTCTTAGCAAGTTCATCCAAAAATTTAATCTTATCTTCTGTTTTGCACTCAAATGATTTTAGATAAGAAGACAAGAACAAAGAAAAATTTTCATCTATTTCTTCATTAATAGGATCATCATTCCATTGTTTGAAACCTTGAATTGAAGGAGAGTTTTCCACCAACTCTATTCTGTCTATCCATTCCTTCAAAAACATAAGCCAAAAATCTGCAAATGAATTAATAGATCTGACAGGAAAACTTTCAATCCATAGTTTACATTTCCCTTGAAATGAATCATAGAAAAAATAATGAAAAAATATTCTTGTTTGACTCTAAGAAGCTCAGTAAAATCACAGAAATATGATATATGCTTCAAAGTCAAACTCAAATCTTCACCATTGAATTTTGTACCATTCCTTAAAAAATATGCATCCTTTGGAAAATGATTTGGGAAACCATGAATCCCTGAAAAATTTATCCATGCATACCTTGAAATAAGAATTGTAGCATCTGAGTTCTTCATAACTCCAGTGGAATCACCATGAATCTATGAATTTTGATTTCTTCAAAAATGGAGTCGCTAAGGTAGTTTTGCAGCCTCGAAAAGATTTCTGAGCTCCTGCTACCTTCAAGAGTTCAGCTTCATGATTTTTCGGGAGATGTTTATCTTCAAACTCCCAGCAGACGCACCAAAATTTTTTCTCAAAATCAGGCCCTGATAGCCTGCTAACCAAGGAGACCCTGAGTAACTATTTCAAACCAGGATTTTAGCTGAGACTTAGCCTCCTCAGCCTGAGAGGGCTCTCTAAAAGTTTTTATGATTTTCAAATAAAATTCAGATGGAAAAATCTGTGAGTAAATGGATTAAATTTAGTAATTGGTTGTACTACAATAAACAAGTATTCATTGGGCTTATGGGGTCACTTTATGTTTTTACTAAACATGGATATCAAATTCATATGAAAGTCACTGCATATTAAGGCTTAGATGCATCAGTAGAACAATAAAACAGTAGGTCACACAGTCCATGAATATATGAAGGAAGTTAGAGCACCTTCACAGTGAGTTCTAAGTAACATACACTCATGCCATTGCAAGTAAAATATAAATGATAAACATAACAACATCAATCATCCATAGCCTTTTCTAAATCCTGAGTAACAAACTGATATCATTGTATTAAGATAAAAACAGAGTTGCAGATAATACCAAACAGTACACTTGTTCCAGCAAAATTCCAACCCTATGCTATTCGATTTCCTCCCTTTTATAGAGTATTCATTACATCTTAGGATTCTCTCCAATCCTTTGAGGAGAATTCGAAATTTGACACCTAACACCTTTCATAAAACAAACTGCATTTACAACTGATAGTTAAACTGTCTGTTTAGATTCCTAATACAATTACGACTAAAACATCATTTATTAAAACGTAATAACCTTATCTAAATACTTAAAACAACACTTGACAGTTGCATCTTCTAATCTTCAACCATGATCACACTACAAGAAAAAAGGACATTGGTGAGGGTCATGCTTGTGACGTACCTTTAAGGTCCGTCACCAATGTCACATATGGTGACGGTCCTTAAAAAAACATCATTGTAAGTGTATATAGTGATGGTCCTTTAAGGTTCGTCACCAAAGCCATTTTCAATGACACTTTTGGTGAGGGTCGTTAAAGGCCCATCACTAGTTATCTCTTTGGTGACACTTCTAGTGACGAAATTTTAATGACCCTCACCAATGATTTTTTTGTTACTTTTGGTGACGGTCAAAAAATGTTTGTCATCATTGATCATTCCAATGAGATTTTGATGCCGCTATGTGCTTGTTAATATATTTTTTTTCAAAAGTTAATGATTTATGACAATTATTGTGGAGTATTTTTTATAATATTTCCAACGCCATAATGGTTAGAGTCAGTCTATTTGTTAAGAACATTTTAGTGTGTATCATTTCCCTCAAGTAATGACTAGTCGAATAGATTTTTCCTAGGAGTCAACGCATGATTCATATCTTTCAAGTTTATTATATAGAAAATTCCCTTTAGATAAAGTTCCACTAGTGTGTGTAGGAAGTATATTATTTAATACTTAATCAAACTATGTCAAATCTATTAGTGAGAAATACCTAACACTCCTCAATAATCTGGGCACACCTTAAATTAATGCTTTGGCATACACTAACATTTCTTAGCACCTCGCATGTCTTGGAACATATTTTTACCTAGAACATATTGTCATGACACTGACACTCAAGCACATGGTGGCATGCACTAGCACAACATAAAACTCTCCTAGCATGTTTTGGCATGCATGTCGTCCTTAGCATGCCTTGTAACACCTTGGTTGCATGCATTGACATACATTAGCATTTGGCACACAATGCCACTTGGAATGTATTGGGACCTATTAATAGTGTTCCTAGAATGCCCCTTTTGAAAAAGATAATGTCCCCAATTATTAACCCTATTATGTGTTAATTTCCTTGCATTTTAGCTTGGTTCTTCTTTTTGTTGCCTTGACACTTCTTGACACAGTTGACATACCTTGGCACCCTACACATCGTTAGCACCTATCATGTATTTTCATATCTTGGTACTATTTGGCACATATAATTAGCACAACCTGGAACTCTCTAGCACACTTTGGAACTTCTTAACATGCCTTGATATTCCATATCATGTTGTATCAATTATTAGGATACCTTGTCACTCCCTCCCTCGCATGACAACTAACACTCATTAACACTAGTCCCTGGCACATGTTCCTCCGATTCATTAACTTTCCATGAATTTTGACCTAGTTCTCCATTAGTTTTTTGTACTAGTACTCAATAACACTCCTCAACATGCATTAGCACTCTCTAGCACACCTTAGCACTCTTCAACATGCCCTTCCACTTCATAGCATGCATAACACTCCTTGACACATATTGGCGCTTGGAACATGTTGGCGCATGGAAAGTCTTAGCATGTATGGAATACGTTGAGATGCCTTGGTATGATTTGGCATGGTTTAATATTAAATTTATTTGAGATCAGTTGTTGGAAAGTAGATGATAAGCAACAAAGGAATACTTGGTACTTAGAATGCACTAATAATTTTCACTTGGCACCTATTAGCGCCTAGTGTTGGTGTGCCTAGCATGCCCCTCTTGGAAAAGGTAAATTGATGACTTATTAACCCTCTTATGTGTTCATTTCCATGTAGTTTAACTTGCTTCTCCCTTTTGTTTCCTTGACAGTCCCTGCAATGTCTATCTTCTTGTTGTTTGACCCCCTTTATCTCTTCCTTATCTGTCCCTGTAAAATAGGATAGTGCTTCATGTATAGTAGCTGAGTGCTTCACTAATACCAATTAGAACCATTTTCTGCATAATTTGAAATCAAAACACGTGCCAAATGTCTTATAGTCTTCATAGAGCTTTGAGCTTCCATCTGTGTATATGTCATATTTTTCAAAAATGATGTGGAAACTACCATAGTGTTGCGCTACGAAACTGTTTGTGTTTTCGTAGCGCGGAACTTTCTTTTGAAATACATGCTTTAAACTCCAATTTAATGTGCCAAAACCCTTTGAATCTTCATTGATATTCAAGATACACCTCCCATCAACATAAAGGCTTCAAAACTGAACCATTTCTTCTTTGAAATTTACAAAAAATTAAAAAACTACATCCTACAGTAGTTTCATAGCGCGCTACGAAACTACTGAGTATTCATCTTTCTCAGTTTTTTCATCAAAATTTTAGGTTAGAAACCTTTAAAAGTTAGTCTTCAGGTGTAGATCCATTCTTATAATCAATACCATCAACTTTGAGCATTTTGAAAAATGGAGCATTACTATATAACCTTCAAAGTTTATTTCAAAAATGAAACTTACTGTTTAGGCTGTAGCTCATCTCCAAACTGATTTAACTGTATCTCTAAATCTTCAATTCTCCTATTGAGCCTTCTATTATTAGCCCTCAGTTTTGTGTTAACCATCCCAATGAACTTGGCTTCCTTGATTGCAGGTAGGGTCCAGATGAAAAACTAAGCTTGACTGTCAATTAGTTCAGGATTTGGATTTTTCTCAAGCTCCCACAGCCCTTTCATCCTTTCAAACTTGACCTTCTCTTCAATGTGTATTCTTTCTCTTTTCTTCAATTTCTCAATTTCACTATTTTCAAGCTTGATTTTATTCTTTACCTCTTCATAGCTGCTTTTTTCCTTTTGAACCTTGAAAACCCTGTTTCTATCTTCTTTAGGCATTGCAGATGATACATTTGTAGTTTTTTCAAAAACAGAAGCACTTTCTTTCCCTATTTGCTCTATCACCAAATTTGACTATTTCAGCTTCTTAGATTGTCTTGTTGAGGGTCTTCTGGGTTTAAAAATATACTCTGCCACCTCTTCTTCAAATTCTAACTTTTTAGATGTCTTCAATTTTTTCAATTTTCTGGGACTTGTATCTAATTTGATGAATTTTGCTTGCACTAGGGGAGATTCCTCTATGTCGATAGCCTGAAGTATGTCATTAAAATTTCCTCTTGTCTCCTCTGCAACTACAGCCTTACCCTTTTCTTTTAACCTCTGAATTTTAGTCAACTTCTTTGGATTTGCTTTGCTAGTTGATTGTTCTAAAATTGTTTCCTCAACCAGGGTTTTCTTCTTCTGTATAGGCCTAGGAGTCTTTTGGATATTCAATGATGTCATTGGTTCTTTCACTTGTTTCTTGGGTTTAAGTTTAACAAATCTTTTAGACTTTTTTTCCACAGGACTAGTAATCTTTGATGGGGTTTTAGCTTGTGGGTTGGTAGTTGTTCCTTCTATTCTAATTCTACTCAAAAAGAGGAATTCTACCCAATCTCTATTTGCCTTTTGTAGCTCATGTGAGACTCTTAGTTTAACTAAGCCATGGTGAAATAAGGAGGTTTCACATGATTCAAATTTCATTTGTACCTTATTAGACATATTAGCCAAGCTTTTGAAGAGATAAAAAGGTAAATATAATGTGTGTGTGTATCTGTGAAATGAAGGCAGCACGCCCCAGAAGTGAAGTATCTCTAAATGTTAAGTAGATTGGCAAGCCAATGCGACATAACCTTTTTCAAGTCAACCTCTGAAAATTCTGGTTTCAAAAATATCTTGCATGGTGTTATATCGAATTTGAAATTTTTAAACCACCTGTCTTCACCTCTTGGGATCTCTGTTACAACTGATATCACTTCAGGGGAAATTGGTACATTTAGGAACCTAATATTTGAATTTTACCTTGTGAAATTTATGGCAAACTCCTTGGTAACTTGAGTGTGCCCTCCTTGAAGTTTTTCACAAAACCTCCAACATCCAACTTTCTTAAAACCTGCTTCGACAGACTTATCCTTTGTAAGGGCTTCAACACCTTCAGGTTCAATCCTTAAGCAATGACCAGACCTATGGCTTCTTCTCTCCTCAACCATTTTCCTCTTGAAACCTGTATCTTCATACATCTGCAATTAGCCCTTCTAAAAACTTTGTGTCTTCAGCAAATTAACAATCTGAGTCTCCAGTTGAATAAACTGTTTCACTCAAGAATCAAATTCAGCCTCGCTTGATAAGAACTCTGCCTCACTTGATAAGAAATCTGTATTTGAATGGGACAACCTCGCTTGATTTTAATCAATTCTGCCTTGCTTGATAACTAGGAATCACACCACGAATTTTTTCTTTCAACACTTAAGCATGCATGCAGTGTTTTATTGCATGGGACAAATGAAAATGGCCAACTGTTTTAAATTTGAAAGGACCAATAATTACTGACCTCTAATTTATGACAAATAACCTCTAATGATGACAAAGAATGGTTTCATGCATGGAGGAAAACTCATGAAGGACACCCAATGATGGCAAATTTAACTGTATTTGACAGATATGACAGCTCAGAGACAAATCTGCGAATTCCCGATTTCGTAGCGCATGGTGTGCAAATTCTAGTTTTTTCACTATGAATTCACCAACGTTTTCGTAGCGCAAAATGGAGTTTTTACACTAGGCGCACTACGAAAACGCGGTTTCTGGCCTTATTCATTGAAATTTTCGAAATAGACTTTACAAATGGGTTTAAAACATGGCATGAGACTTGTGAAGAGTGAAGTGAGGTCAATAAACAATGTTTAATGGTGGTATGAAACCTTTAACCATGATCTAGACCTTGAAAAATATCAAAATGAATCTAACCATATCTAACACTAGGACTTAGGAAAAAATGTAACCAAGTTTAAGAAATTTTTTATAGTGATAACAAAATCCAGAAATAAAGTGCTCGAGTCCATTCTTACAAAGATAGTAAAAATGCATTGGAAAGACTGGACTGAAATAATACCAGAAGCATTGTTGACATACAAAACCACTTGGAGAAATAGCACGTGACATACACCATATGAGCTGGTATATGGAAAACAGGTTCTGTTACCAATTGAATTCTAGATTAAAACTTTCAGAACTGCAGTTCAGTTAGGACTAGATCTCTCTGAGGCACAAAAACATCATATTCTCCAATTAAATGAGTTAGATGAATTTATTAGGGATGTTGTTCAACAGAACATACTAATTTAGCAGCAATGCAAAAGGTGGCATGACAAGTCTATTTAGAAAAAGCAATTCCAACCAGGTGATTGGGTGCTCCTTTATGATTCTAGATTTAAAATTTTTAAAGGGAAATTCCATACACGTTGGATGGGACCTTATGAAGTGATCCGAGTATTCGAGAATGGAGCAGTAGAAGTTAATACTATTGATGGATAAAATTCAGTATTCCTGGTAAATGGACACAAATTAAAGAAGTATTTTCAGCCATTTGCCAGGAAATATTTTACACAGCAAGTCTAACAGAAATTCAGGACGGTAGTGGTGAATGGTAATACCAAATTTTTGAAAATATGAGTTCTTCTTCTTAAAAAAAATTTAAATAAAAAGTAAAGAAAAAATATTTTCCTGTAATTATGAAAATCAGTTCGTTGGCATGATTGCAGAAGGATCAACCTGAAAACCAGCTTGCTGGAAAGAAGATAAAAAATTTCTAATAAAAAGAGAATGTTGCGTGATCTATAGATATGCTAGTGACCACCAAGTAAAAGCAGGTTTAGTAGAACCAAACTTTATACAATTGGGCTAATTAGCATGGATATTTTTTATTCAAGTACTGCTTAATTCTCACTACAGTTATTTTTCTTACACCAGTGTAGGCAGACATTCCAGAAAATTTTCTTGCTTTCTTCATATCCCATTTCGTAATATTCCCTCAGTTTCTTCTTCAATCCCAAATGATTAACCTTCCCATATTATTCTGAATTTACCCTGTCCGTTTCGTAAAACCCCACTTTACCCTTGATTTTTTTCCCTATCCCACTTCTGTTTATCCCCTCTTGTGGTACTATTCCTGGAATCCCTGTAACAGAATTCCTTCCCATTCTAAAATTTCCCTTTCCACACTTCTTTATTCCCTCATGAATTTCGGGATCTCGCGTACAAAGAGCAAAAAGATATGCTCTGAACATCAAGAAAGGGCGAAGAAAATTTTCAGTATAAATTGAGGAAGTCATGTTGGAAGTCCAGCCTGTATTTTACTTAAATTCCCTGTTCTTTTTCAGATATTATGCTTGCACTAGTGCAAGCACGTCGTCCTATATAATAAGTGCAAGCATAATGGGACCAGCAAGATGGCATAATTTAAGCGGTGCAAGCAAACCGGTGCAAGCATGCACCCTATTAGAAACAGAGTACAATTTGTTCTTTTCATAACATATGTCATAGGAAAGTGGTCATCATGAAGGTTTATGAGAAATTATTTCACTTAGTCGAGAAGTACTTGTGCTATCATATTAACTAGGAGAAAATTTAAAGTACAAGGTGTTTTTAAGTTAAGAGTCATGATCATTTTTTAATGAATGCTAAAGTTCTTTTTTGAATTATGAAGGAGTGCGGAAATGTTTAACAATTTCTTAGGATATAATTTCCCTTTCCGCCATAATCCTAGATGTCCTTCACTCATAATGATTACCTGACCTAGCTGTTAAAAACATTGCTGCAAGTACCAATCTGGCATGACCTCAAAGATGCCGTGTATTCATGGCTATTTCAGTGGAATGAACGGATGATCAAATAGAATGGATGGTGGATAGTTGGATCCCTATCTATAAGAACCAATTTTCCTGGTGTTGCATTTAAAGTGTTGACTGTTCATAATCGTTAAGCAGCGATGGCGCCTGTTCGAAGCGAACCTTCGTCTCTTAGTATGGTAGAATAGACTGCTGAGTTTCGCAATAGTCTTGCACTATTACAAGACTCAGGATTTCTTCAATTATTGTAAAAATTTGACGGGAACGACCATGAAATGGCCCTACAGTTTTCCATAAGTTTCACAAATGGCCGAGTGCAAATTGGGCCTCTAAGATTTAAGGTTACGGAAGAGTTTATAGAAGCAACAACATGCTTGGAAAATACTGGTGAGCAGTGGTTTAAAAATCAGAAACTAGAGAGGAATTGATGGCAGCGTTTCATCATCAACAAGAACATGAAGGTAGATTGGAAGAAAGGAATTCCGTGCAGTGCCCTGCTGGGACAGTGGCAGGACCTCCTTTTCATCCTACAGAAATTCGTAACTTGTGAGGGAAGGTACTCCCTCACTTTTTTGTACCATTTTAGGATGTTTTAGCATTTCGAAGGTAGCCGACACATCCAGTGGCAGATTGATTTCCCCTATTTTTTGCTTAAGAGCTTGGAAAAAATGGCCAAAGCTGTGCGGAACGCACGAGAAAACCAGGCCGACAAGAAATTATATCACCATGTTCTGATAAAAATTTTGGTACAAAAATAATTAGAAATTAAAGGCATGACCTGGGAGGCACTGTTAAAACAACTACATAAAAAGAAAGCTACTGGAAAGGAGATAGAGGACCTCACCAGCACAAGCAAGGGTCCGAGTAAGAATGAAAAAGGGAGTCCTTCTTGCACCAGTGCAAAAAGGAAACGACCCGGAAAATGAACAGAAGAAAGGGCCCCATCTCCAAAGAAGAAGAAGATAACTAGTGCACCTATTGAAGAGACTCCTTCTACGACACCAGTATAGGCACAGACCCCTGAAGAAGACAACCTGTCAGTCCTTGCGGATGCAGAAAAATCTGTAGAAGTTGAAGATGCCACTCTGTTGGCCAATTTTATTAAAAAGGCCCCGAAAAAGAATGAGGAATCTAGTGCAGGCGAAGAACCATAGTCCCCACAGGACGTTGAATCCCCTCCTGCACTAGTGCAAGAAGAATAAGAGCCAAAAGAGCAAGAAGAAGAAGAAGAAGAAGAAGAAGAAGAAGAAGAAGAAGAAACGAAAGAAGAGTTTGTCAAAACCATGAGGGATACTGAGGTCCCTAAGGAAGACACAACCCTTGTTGAGAAAGAAAAAGAAGAAGATTTGGTAACTCCTGCTGCTCAGATACCTGAACTACGGCTTCAAGTGCAGAACTTAGAGTAGCTCATAGCTAAAGTGCAGGAGGGTAAAGAACAGAGTAGAGAAGAGTTAACTATGGAGATCCAGAAAACGAAAGGATAAGTTAGAGTTTGGAAGTACCGTGTTGTGCAATGTTTCAGATGACTTAAAAAGGTGACAAAGAAACTAAAGAAAATCAGAAAGAAGAAGTCTGAAACATTGCAGGCTAATGTTAGTATGATAGAGCAGGATTGAACTGGAATGCTCAAAGTTTTGAAGGTTTTTTTGTAAAGGTAAAGAGTTTTGTGAGTACACACAACAAATTAGGGATGGGAGGATGTTAGCCTCCTAATTTTATCTCTTTTTTCCATTTTCCCCTTCCTAAATCATAGCCATTTACCTCTGTTTTACCTCTTTTATGCACCCTCATCTTGCACCAGTCCAAGCACGGTGACATATTTCGTATAAACTTTATTTTTCATATTTTTAATTCAACTTAGCATTTATTAATTATTTATTACATGATTTCTTACTTTTAATCACTCTTTGTAACTTATCGATATGTCCTATGTTTATTTGGTAGTTAGAGTACTTACCGTGACCACTGATCCTAGTGCAGGATCAGATCTTGCACCGTTGCCAGCACAACAAATCCTTGCAGCAGATCCGAACATCCTTGATCACCACCTCTTCTTGATCCACTTCAGCCACGACAACAGATGATCCAAAGGCAACCGAGACCAAATCCGTGAATGGCGAAATCTAGAGATTATCTACGACCAGTTCTGTTAACTGCCTAATTTTGAAGACTGTAAAGCTAAATTCTGCGTTTGGTTATGCAATCAGTTGAAGGATCTATTTTGGCCTTTTTCCAAAGGTCTATATAATGTAGAATGTAAATAGGGCTGGAGGGAGAAAAAGTTTTTGATAGTAGACGAGAACAGAAACACAGCTGAGAGGCGGTAGCAGGTCATTGTATTTTGTTATCACCCAAATCTGGGCTGGACGATGCCTTAACATATGTACTTGCCTCAGTGAACTAATAAAAGGAGCTCTGCCTCATGTTTCAAAAATTATGTTTCTGTATTGAGTTGATGAATTGATTAAGGTACTGAGTAGCGTTTCTATTTAAAAAGGAAACATGCTGGTTGGCTAGGGCCTAGCCAACCCAACACGTTTACCCCATTTCTTGTTTTCTTGTAATTTTTGTTTACATTGTCAAGTGTGATTTAAACTTAAGAACATGTATTCCTGTCTGAGTGCAAGTGGATCCATTGTGTGAAGTAGATAACTTTCCTTTTCTTGCAATTTCTGTTCCTGCACTTGATTTTAGATTGGTTTTCCCCACCTGGTCCAAGTAGGAGAAATGAACCTGCACCAGTGCACGTTGGTGTGATATATATTTTCCCGAAACTCTGCTTGATTGGTTTTCCTCGCCTGGTCCAAGCAGGAGAAATGAACCTACAATAGTGCACGTTGGTGTGATGTAGCAAACTTTCTTAGTTTAACTTCCCGCAACCCTCTTTCTTTCATTAAATGCTTATGGCAGGATAAATATATATATATATATATATATATTGATTGTTTCTTTATTTCCACATTCTGTTAAGACTAGAAACATTCTCTTTTTATGTGTGCAATTTGATTTAACAGTATAATAGCACTTGTAATAATTAAACACTCATTCTAAGAATTAAATGCTAAAGTGCAAGAAGCTCTGATCCGGTGCAAGAACTCGTTTCTTGCCACAGGATCTGAGTGCTTTGAACCTAGACAAGTTCAAGCCCTTGCATGAAGTAAAAAGGTCTTTAGTAAAGACACTATCTATACCTTCTGCATAAATCTCTGTCCCTGCACTAGTGCAAGCAGACTGTGAAAGTGCAAGATAGATTAATGCAAGAAGGAAATATCTAAAGGAGCATATTTAAGGGCCCATTTGATGATACTGCTACGTGTCTCTGCTAAAGAAAAAGACATACTCAGCAGTTAAACAATAATCAACTGGAGTGATTTCCTTTTATCTTTAATTCCCTCTTGCACATGCATTCTTTCTTGTTCCAGTCTTAGATTATTTTTTGTTGGTTCAAGTTGTCTTTCTTTTCTCCTTTTAATTTGATTCTACAATATTTCCTTTAAAGAAAGTATGGATTTACATTAGGAAGATTCATACCATCTCTGGAATTTCCTGTGCTTCGTATCTAAGTTTACGAATCCCCCGGGTTGGCAAATTAGGTGTTGAGGAGTTTTAAGTGCAATTCCTGCACCCAACACCATGTCCTTTTTAGAAGACATTTACAAGTGAAATTCTTAGTTCATGAATTTGAAACCATTATAGTCATTCATGTACCTAGAGCCCAACATCACTATGTAGATAACATTGCAAACAATATTCTAGGACAACTGTCTGACCTGATGTTGGGGAAGGTGATATTTCCAAAATACCTGGATCCTCGTAGTCCAATTCTTGATGTACATATATATGGTGTCATAATCCCCAAAAATCTAATTTATTTAGGGGTTTCCATCAATATCATGACCAAGGAAACTGTGTTGAAACTTAATCTCCAAGGGACTTTGAGGAAAACCGCAACAGTTCTGCAACTTGAAGATTAGTCCATAGTAACTTTGGAAGGAATTGTTGAGGATTTTATGGTTACCATTGACTCTTGGGAGTATCCTACAGATTTCCTAGTACTACAACCAAAAACCAAGTTTAATTTTTATCCTCTCATCTTAGGGAGACCTTGGTTAGCCACTGTAGATGCTTATATTAGTTGTCAGGCCGAAAACATGACTATTAAAAATGGGCCCTTGTCTAAACAAATAGTGTTATATCCTCCAGCCCAACCTTCCATTGATCATGATCTCCCTATATGGTTGGAGGATGAAGAAGATGAGTTATATAATGCTGCCCCTACGTGTACCATAGATGTTATCCCTAGAGGGTGGCAGCTTGATGAAGATGAACTCATTGACCATGCCATTCAAAGCCAGTCCTCCACTAACATTCCTCTCAAAACCTTAGTCAGAGAGTCTAAAAGCCAACCTTTGATGGAAGTGCAATCATTTGAGACAACCTATGAAACCACCAAGTTTGTCGAGTTCGACCCATCTGGAGCTTTGAAAATCAACCCAAACCTCTCAAATGATGAAGAGAAGCAGCTATGCCAGATTTTGAAAAAAAATCTTGAAGCATTTTCTTGGGATTACAAGGATATGAAAGGGGTACATCCTTCAGTATGCAGACATCACATTTACATTAAAGAAGGATGCAAGCCTGTGAGACAACCCCAAAGAAGAATGAACCTGGTTCTAAAGTGAATAGTCAAAGAAGAGTTGCAAAACTATTGGATGTAGGGTTCATATATCCTATATCCTACAGTGAGTGGGTATCTCCTCTTGTCCTATTCCCAAAGAAGAATGGGAAGTGGCGAATTTGTGTTGATTATCGAGAACTTAAAAAAGCCATCAAGAAAGACCATTTCCCTTTCCCCTTTATAGACCAAGTCCTGGATGGCCTTGTAGGGAAGAAGTTATTTTCCTTCATAGATGGTTCGAGTGGGTACAATCAGATTCAAATCTGCCCTGAAGACCAGGATAAGACTACTTTCACTTTTCCTTGGGGTACCATTGCTTATAGAGTCCTACCCTTTGGGTTATGTAATGCCCCATCCACCTTCCAGAGAGCTGTCCTGAGCATATTTTTTGAGTTAGTCCATGATGCTGTCGAAATTTACATGGATGATTTCACACCATATGGGAATGAATTCCAGGAATCTCTCTCCAATTTGGGTAAATTACTAAGAAGGTGCATTGAGATGCATCCCTCCTTGAGCCCAGAAAAGTGTGAATTCTTGAAGAAAACAGGGGTTGTATTAGGACACTCCATTTCCCAAGTAGGAATGCACGTAGACTTGAAAAAAATCACTATCATCAAAAGGGTACCTGCTCCTCAAAAGCATAAATATGTCAGGAGTTTCTTAGGCTTAGCTGGTTACTATATAAATTTCATCAAAGATTTCAGAAAGATGGCTTCGGCATTATTTGGGTTATTGGCCAAAGATTCTGAGTTTATTTGGTCTGGTCCTTGTCAAGAGGCTTTTGAGCTCATTAAGAAGCAGTTGACTACTTCCCCCATCCTTTGAGGTCCAAATTGGACTCTGCCTTTCCACTTCCACACTGATTCATCTAAAAAAGTTGTAGGGGCAGCATTAGGACAATTAGAGGAAAAAATCCCTTATTCCATTAATTTCATCATCAATAATTTGTCCAAAGCCGAGATGAATTATACCGTATTTGAGAAGGAGATGTTGGCCATTTTCCATGTATTGACAAAATTCAGGCATTATGTCACTGGATATCAGACCTTTGTTCACATTGACCATGCAAACATCAAGTTGTTAATGAAAAAACCTAATGTTAATGCTAGAATAATTAGATGGTTGTTAATTTTTTAGAAATTTGATTTGACTATTGTTGATGAACCTAGAAAGGAAAATGTTGTTGCATATTTTTTGTCCACGTTAGTCCTTCATGTAGTTGAAGAATGAATGGTGGATGACTAGCTACCAAATGAACACCTCTTTGCCATATCAACACTCCCACCATGGTTTTCTGATATAGCCAACTACTTGGTTGCTGGAAGACTCCCTCCTAATATTTCATTCGGGGAGAGGAGAAAAATCATCAGAAAAAGAGTCCCTTTCACTTGGATTGGGGGGAATCTCTTTAAGCTAGGCCTTGATCAAATCCTAAGAATATGTGTGAGGGAAGAAGAATTTTTTGATATCCTCTGTAAATGTCATGAAAACCCATGTGGAGGCCACTTTGCTGCAAAGAGAACTACTTACAAAGTTTTACAGGCGAGTTAATATTGGTCTACCCATCACCAAGATTCCAGAAGATACGCCAATAGGCATGACCAGTGCTAAAGGATGGGGAAACCCACACAAAGGGATATAATGCCTTTACACCCTCAGGTGGCTCTTGAGCCATTTGAAAAGTGGGGCATGGACTTTGTTGGACCCATTGACCCAACATCCAGACAAAAGAAGCATATCATAGTCTGCACTGATTACCTGACAAAGTGGGTTGAAGCAAAAGCAATGAAGGTAGAAACTGAAGAAAGAGTAGCATAATTTATGAGGGATAATGTTTTTTAAAAATTTGGATATCCCAGAGAAATAGTCACTGATCAGGAATCACAGTTCACCTCTCATCTCATTGAGAATATTTTGAGGAAGCACAAGATTAAGCATAGAAATTCTACTTCCTATCACCCTCAGGTGAATGGCCAAGTAGAAGTAAATAACAAATCTTTAGAGAGTATCCTCACCAAGGTTGTGAGTAGCAGCAGAAAATATTGGGAAGATAAATTGGTAGAAGCTACTTGGGCCTACAACACCACTTGGAAAACAACAATATGATTCACTCCTTATGAACTAGTCTATGGTAAGAAAGCTCTAATTTTAGTTGAGTTTGAATTCAATACTTTAAGAATGGTAGCTAAATTAAATCTAGATATAATAAATGCCCAAAAAGAGCGGTTTCTAGAAATAAATGGATTGGATGAGTTCAGAATGCAAGCATTTCTTCACATCGAGGTAGTTCAGCTGTAAAGGAAGGTATGGCATGACAAGAACATCAAAGAAAAGACATCCCAAGAAGGACACTGGGAATTGTTGTATGATTCAAGGTTTAAATACTTCAAAATCAATATTATGACAAGATTCTTGGGGCCTTACACAGTGGAGAAATGTTTTGATAATGGCGCAGTTCAAATCAGGACCATAGATGAGGAAGGGATCCCCTTGCTTGTCAATGGTCACAGACTTAAAATTTACAAGAAACCTTTGTCAAGGGAAGAATTCATCAATTCAATAAGAATATAGGTGTATGTGATGGGAACCTCCCTATTTTCCCTCACCTCCTGGAAAAAAGAAAAAAAAAATCTTGTGGGTTGAAAACCTTGATGGAGGTAGCTCACTTGATCAAAAAAAGAAAAAATGAATAAATATCCATGGGTGAAAACCTCTCTGATGCACCCAAGGCAAGTTTTTGGTTTGAAAACCTCCATGGAGGCAGCCCACTTTCTTCGAAAAAAAAGAAAAAAAGAAAAATAACGAAACAAATAAATGCATCGGCATCACTGTGTTTTTCTATGTTTGTTGTTTTCCAGGTTGTTAATGGTTTCTGGAAAACACAGGGAAGCATTCATCTTCTTTTCCCTTCTTCTACCTTGCCATCCATCCCATAATTCACTCCATTCATCTTCATAACTCCCTCCATGACCTCCATACACCACACTCCTCCATTCCTGAGCACAATGTAGCAAGAGAAGCAACACACAAATAGACTGCTACAAACATCAGGAAGTTCCTTAAAAAAAACGTTGTTCATGGACTTCCAATAAAGACAACAAGGGAAGCTACATAACAGAATACATGAGAATGAGAATTCCACCCATGGCATCTCAAGTACCCCAGACGACATCCACAACATACAAAAAAAACATACAAAGATTAGCAGCTCATTTAGGAAGCTTCTCCTTCAGCAAGCTGCTCACTTAGAGAATAGGAATATAGTGAAGAATGTAGCAACTAAAAAGGCTTGTATCAAACCTCTAGCTCCTGCATTCGCCTTGGAAACAATAGGTAAACTCAGGTATAAGATCTGACCCCTTGCTACGCATTCAGAATAGCCAAAAATAATTAATTTGCAGACTTAGAGTTTGAGGGAAAAAAAGGTGGCCATTTAACTCGCCCGCCACCATGAGGTATGGATAGAATAAAAATAGGAGTACACACCACCTAAGCATGAAAAAAAAGAAAAAAATTTAAATTAGTGGAGTAGAGGAGAACGAGGGGAAGAAAATGCACATCCCATCCTGAATTAACGAGGAGGAACCAATTTTCTATGACAGAATTGGAGCCGAGCGGAGTTATATTAGCGCTCCAAATTTAGTTGCGTCATCTAATAAAAGGAGATTCCGTCTCATCCAAACCACTGAATTGAAAAATTTTAGAGGGACAGGAAAAATGGAATCACGCAATGCTTGAAGAATAAGAAGAAGAAGAACCATAAAGAAGAGGAAGAACCAACAGAAACAAGAAGAGCCAAAAGAATAAGAGAGAGAGAGACAAAGGGCCAAAGCAAAATAGAAGAGATGGCCATAGAAGTCATAGAGATAGGAGAAAGTGGGCGAGACACAGACTCACAACCCAGCGTCACATCCCCTCACTACAAAAAGATAACTGACACCATGGCTCCTCAGAGCGTAAAAAGAAAAAGGCAAACCTATAGTTATTATGGAACTGACAAGCATCAGAGAAAGCCATAAAATTATCCCCTAAGATCGATCATCATTGAACTATCACCAAGGGGGGAGGAAAGAATCGAAGAAATATCCCTGAAGGAGTAGATGCAGAAGGCACATGCATAGAATGTAGCGCTAAAGCAACAATTACATCAAAAAGAGGAGCAAGAAGCCACCATGGAAGACTTATGCATAGAAGTCATTCAACATAGATTCCCCTCTGACTCATATGCTGTGTACCTCAAATAACAATGGATTCTATTTCAAATCAACACTCTAGCCTCCCATGTATCACTACCTTTCCAAGATTGTAGGCAATTCGCAAAGATGAAATTTTTTTATATGCATAACTTTGTGCTGATAAATCTGGAGATTTGGGACCCCAATCCTACAATGGGGGATATGGAGTTAATTGATCTAGCATCTTGGATGGTGAATCAGGAAAATCGAGCCAAAGAGATATGGAAGGTCATGAGAAGAAGAAATAGAGAACCCTTGTATCTCAGACCAAAGGTGTTCAGCCCAAGAGGAGTCATCCTTAACCATTGAGAGATTGAAAAGGACCTTGCACTAGTTGAAAGCTACCTTCAGACTCAAAACCAGGTGATAGGCCACTTTTATGATGTTTCTAGGTAGATAGAAGAGGATTGCATTATGGCTGGCCAGAGGAGATGGAACAACCTCCCACATAGCCTCAAGAATAGGGAGTATCATACTCCAAAAAGACTGACGGGTGCATTGGAAAGGGCACCATTAAACAAAAGGTCGATGCAGGCCAAAAAATATTTGATGGTTGGGACTAAAACTTAGCTCACCTTTTCTACTGGGGCTGAATGATGAAGATGACACAAATGCACAAGCTAGAGAATGGGAGAATGCAGAAAAGAATGATGGATTTTACCCCCTTGGGAAACTCCCACACTTCTTCCTCAGGAAATCAGTGGCGTTGTCAAAGCTTTGAAGGAAATGAGGAGGAGGATCAGTTGCTCAGAGGATGAGAAACCATTCAGTAGGGGGGGGATGATGTGCTCCATCATTAGACATATTTGAAGGGGTTAACAGTCACCTTTTTTCCTTGTTAGACCTCTTTTTCTTGCATTTTTATTATTATTTGGGTTTTTGATGCTAGTATAGGTGGTGATTAAGGATAACATATTCTGAGTGCCTAATATAAGGCTAAGTGCAGAAAATCATGATTTATTAAGAAATTTTATAAAGATTTTATCACAAAGACTTAGAGGAGACAACAAGGAGAAAATATAGGAGGATTTTCCACCCTCAAAGGCAGCCGAAGGATCCCAAATATTCTCTCTAGCAATTCAAATTCTAAAGGCAGCCAAGCAAATCAAAGAGGAGAGCACTCAGTCTTGGTTTACTTGGAGTCAATTGGACTCAATCAAATTTTTCTAGGGAGATGTTGGTAGCTGCCCTGTAGAATAAATAGAGCAGAGCTAGAGCTAGGAAGAGTTAGTCTATCCTAGTCTCGATTCCATTCGTAATTATTGTTGTGAACTATTGAAGCTTTGTGTTTTACTCAGGGATTAGAACTTTCAAAGATGTATGCAGTTATTATTTTATGAAATGAGCATATTGATTTCATTTGATTGATTTAAGTTTAGAGGGATATGCTTGTGGTTTAGGGCTCAATCCATGTGCCTCAGCTTCTCTATTGTTATTATCTTTTCCTTTCTGTCATTTAGCTAGTTTTTCTTCTGCATTTAATTTAGATCTACTTCTGATAAGTTTCATTGCTATTTAGTTTTCGCGCTCTTATAGTTTTAATTGCTTATGCATAGTGAAATAGAGGAAAAACTCCAAAAATCTGGTCAAGTGTCCCCCCCTCATCTCTACCAATAGTGTTTGAGTAGGGGCAGACCTTCCCATAGGCCAAAATTTCTTTTGGTTTGAGTTTAGGGAAGAATTTGTACTACCAAGTCCATTGCCTATCCTTCACTATTTCATCCTGCATTTCTGCCTGTTTCCCATACATGAATGTGTAGGTGTGCTTCACTTCTAAGCACTTCTCTTACATTTCCATTTCCCTACTTTACTTCTCATTGTAACACTGCACTTACCTTTTTTTCACGTGGTCTTAAGCCCTTTAGCCTTATTTCTATGTTTTCTTCGTTCACGGCCGCCTTACCCTTTCTATGCAAAAACACGTGAAAACACCATTCAAAACCACCAAAAAAAACCAACCTCCGACTTTGCTCCTCGAGTCTCCTGCCACCGTACATCACAATTGCACTTCACAGCTCTTACTTTTTTCCTTGAAGACTTACCGCTCTCCTTGGTTGATTTTCTTCGATCTATCGGTCATGACTGTCGAACCCTTTTTAACGCAGAACGTTTGAAAACCATCGAAATCGGAGCTCCGCCTTTCCTTCTCGAAATCATCGCTACCGTACTTCATGAATTCTCCCTTTTACTTTAACACTTACCGCTCATTGTAGCCGATTGTGATATTTCAATATCTCATATCGCAGATCCCACCATTCCCCTTTTTCTTTCGAGACTTACCGAAAATCGCATCACCTTGCCGCAATCACACTTCTCATTATTTATCATGTTTCATTCACACTTACCACTCCAACTGCTAATTGCGATATTGTGCAATCACAAATCACATTGTTTACATTTTTCATAGAACACTTAACACTCATTTTGCCGATGCGATAACTTCGCCACATCACCTGTCGCACTTCATACTTCACAGGACTTACCTCATTTCACTTTTCATTTTTCTCTCGCTCCTGAACAACACTTCCACTATCCTTTTAAACTTACGATATTGCGATTGCGACATCGAATATCGCAACCTTTGTCCTCTATCGCACTCTGCCATCGCACTTTTTGAATTATTCTGCTCCAAGGCCTCTTTTCTCTTCAACAAAGCTTTAATCGTTTTAAACCCCCTCTTTCTGCCCCTAAGCCTTTTTCAATTCTTTTCGCTCCAAAGTCATTTCTCACATTATAATCAAGTTTTCTAAGGTTTTAACTCCTACTTTAATTTCTAAGCCCCGTTTCATGTGCTAAGCCCTCAAATCGCTCTTTTAGCTCTTTTTCTTCCTCCAAGCTCCAAATTAACTCTTTTTAGTTAGAATTAAGTCATGGATAGTTTATTTGCATGGATAAGAACATGATATATAGATCATAGGATAAGTAGAATGCATTTAGCCATTTGGTCAGGTTAAGTGTGGTTTAGAATTAGTTTCCTTTCTGCCATTTATTTTCAGCAAGTTAGTTTAGTTTCTTTTCAATAATTTCCCTTTTTGCCAATTAAATTAGTTCATTCTTGTCATTTATTTTCAACACTTTAGTTTAATTTCCTTTCTTTCATTCCCTTCCAGTAATTTACTTTCCAGTTGTTCTCATAATTTAAGAAATAACACCCTTTCGTAAAGCAGAAGAGGATGAAATGAATAGAATGCATCTACTATGTATATATCACTGTCACGTCAAAATTTGTATGAAACCCAGTTTGATAAAGTAAAGTAGGGAAAGCTATGGGAGTTGTAGCACTCTTGGTGCAATACCAAGGCTCACCACTTTTTGGCGTCGTGTTGGGGAGGTGTCTAGTAGATATTTTGATTTTTTTTAAGCATTATTTTTAGATTTCTTTATTTTCACGTCACTTCAAAAATATTGAAAAAGTATAAAAAATATCTGATTTTGATGCCTTGTAGGACTAGGAATACTCAAAGAAAAACCTTAACTAAAATCCCCTGATCACCTCCTACCCACCCTTCACTCTTCTTCAGTGTAAGTGAGATTGAACCCCCTTTAGGAGGGCATTATTATTATTTTGAGGATCCTATTGGGGAAGAAGAAGAAGACCTTGTTTCAACTAAGGGACCTGCTTCACCTATCTTAACCATGGTTGGGACCCAGAGAGCCTTTCCCAAAAGAGAGGCAGATGGGGACACTAAGATGAAAAGCATTATCCCCTCAGCTCTTCCACACTTCCATGGAATTACCTCTGAGGACATTGACACATTCATGTTTGAATTTTTTGTTGTCTGTAGGACTTATGACTACACCTCTGATGATCAGAAGTTGAATCTATTCCCATCCACCCTTAAGGATGCAACCTTGCTGGTTCATGGGTGTGCTTGGGGATAGCATCACTACCTAGGCACAGATGGAAGAGACCTTCAATAACAAGTACAAATACTATTGTAGGTCCAAGGAAACTAAGGATGAGATATTTAGGATGACTCTAGGGCCTGATGAATCCATAGAGGATTATGAAGAGAGGTTTCAATTGAACTATAAGAGAGGCAACTGTACTCTTGATCCTGACTCACTCAAACTTGTACTTCTTCGAGGGATCAATGAAGAGATGATAGAAACCTGGAATATGTTATCAAGAGGATATATCTGCCAACAACCCAATGAAACAATCAAAATTATCTTCCAGAACCATTCTAGGGAATTTAGGAAGAAGGGTAGAGCTAGCCAAAGTACATACAATACCCCTTCTTCTTCCACCTTCATAAGACATGAGATTGGATACATGCTAGAGGAATTCAAGAGTGACATGATGCACACCTTTGATTTGCAATTGGACACAATGTAGGTCAAAATGAAGCAAGAGGAAGCAGAGAGAGCCCTAGCCATATTTTTTCCTAGATGTACCATGGAACACCCAAGGAATGAATGTCCACTGAATGTCATAGAGGTTTGCTTAGTCTGTGAAGAGAATCATTCCACAGACAAGTGTCCCTCCTTACCCAGACTTAAAGTTGTATATCAAGGTGGGGAAAAAATGTCAGAGAAACTCTATTTCATCAACCAGAGAAGGCCTCAGGGCCCTTAGCCATATCAACAAGGTATGCAAGGTGAAACTAAATCTTACTATTACAACAATCAGAGTGCACCCATGCAACTTTGGTACACCCCCACAACTTCATCCTGGTCTACACCTCCTACTTGGCCTTCCAACCCTTCATATCATCCTCGGCCAATAAACCAACCATTTCAGTAGTATGTTCCATAACAACCTCAGTGGAAGAATCCATCCCAAGGGTGAAGGCCTCAGAAAAATCAACTACCTACTCTAATGCCTCCACCCCAACCTAAACCTCAGCTTACTCATGTTGCTCCACCTAGGCTACCTAAACCTGCACAGCCCAATTCGAACCTGAATAAAAAACAGGCACATTGGGTTCCCAATGGAGAAACATCCCATCCAACTTACGCTATGGGGGTATAGGAGGTTAATCTCAGGTCAGGAAGAGTACTCCTAGACAACCATCCCCCATCTCCACTTGTAGAGGTTGAGGAGGAAAAGGAAGAAGATAACACTCAGATCCAACATCCTCCTTTTCCCGAGCACTTGATCCACCCTAGTCAACACACCCCAGAGGAGACTAAACTCCTGGGAGAATTCAAAAATTTGTGTGTAAAGATACCACTTCTCTAGGCCATTAAGGGTGTCCCTATCTACAATAGGCTCCTTAAAGCAAAGTGCTTCAAGAAAACTAGAAGGAGGAAGAGAGATACCCCCACCATCAATGTGGAAGGACAACTGTCTGACCTGATGCTGGGGAAGGTGATATTTCCCAAATACCTCAACCATGGTAGTCCATTTGTTGAAGTACATATATATGGTGTCATAGTCCCCAACACTCTGATTGATCTAGGGGCTGCCATCAATATCACGACCAAGGAAAGTATGTTGAAACTTAATCTCCAAGGGAATTTGAGGAAAACCATAATAGTTCTGCAGCTTGCAGATTGGTCCACAGTAACTCCAGAAGGAATTGTTGAGGATGTTATGGTTACCATTGAATCTTGGGAGTATCCTATAGATTTCCTGGTCCTGCAACCAAAAATATACTTTAATGGTTATCCTCTCATCTTAGGGAGACCTTGGTTAGACACTGCAGATGCTTATATTAGTTGTCGGGTCAGAAATATGACTATGAAAAATGGGCCCTTATCTAAAAAACTAGTGCTATATCCTCCATCCCATTATTGTTGATCATGAAGTCTCCATGACAACGTTGATGACTTGAGTCAAAGGATTGTTGAATCAACACGGTCAACCCTTGTTCATACTTGGGATGATTAATCCAGTGCCTTATTCTTCCTCCTTTCTGCATTAGAGGTGTGTGCTTCTCACAGAAAAGCCTTGTAGGCCTCCCCACCCCACTTGTTCACCTACCTAGCTGACAAAAAAAACTATAATATTCCATTTAGATGAAGGCTAATTTTTTCAAATAATAGGTCCTCCCTCAATGTTGCTTGTCCTCAAGAAGCTTTGTAAGGTGGAGAAAAATTCCTCCCTTCCCTCTTCTAAGTGGACTCCTCATCAATAGTTCCCACCACAACTCAACATAATCTACAATAAATCTGCCCTCCAATGGTTCCTCCCAAGTATGCAAACCCAAATGGCTCACATCATGAAAAAGTGGAAGGTGTGGTAAGACCTTATTTGCTGTCAATGGCCTTCTCAAGGTAGGAGTGATGATAAACATGGGAATCTCATCCCTAATGAGGAAGTCTCCCATGCCATCCTATCATCCAAATGAAATGAGCCATTCTAGGTAGCTCATCCTAAGTGTCAACCCCGAGTTTAGTACGAGTATCGTGGGGCTACATGGAGAGATTATGTTTTCACCCAAGTTGTTTCTCTCTCCATTTATGGTAAGTATGGGGTTGCTACGGTCTTGGGATGAAATATCATAGCCTCCAATAATGACCCAAGCTACTTACCAATTCAGCCATGAAGTGCCTTCTCCCGAGAACTCAAGTTCTCCAAATGGCTCCTCCAACACGAAGAAAAAGATGTAGTGTGAAATAATGGTTTTCCCATTGTTTGTCACCAGAAACATGCAACATGTAAAGTGAGGAGAATCATATTCCCAAATTCAGCACCTCCAACTCTTGTGCCACTCTCTCCCAACAAAACTTCCCATAAACATAAGGACATGCACCAACATGTGGAAGCAAAAGCCAATGAAAACAATTTGTCCTTATGAAAAAGCGAAAGGTGGATCATAGTTCTTCATAATAAGACCGATGTGATGCATCCCCTTCACGCACTCCAAAAAATGAATAACCAAGTGTCTTTTCCGCCAATTTTTGTTGCCACGGTCATCCTACAAGATAGGATCATAAACGCAAATGTGGTGCCAATGGTTTGTGTTAGTGTACGACCTTTGCGACTTTCCTCAATGATCAAACATGCTCTTGTAAAGTGATTTTAAGATGTCAAGGTAAAATTTTGTCATTTAGGTGAGTCTTGACAGAATTTGGTCACTAGGTATTGGGTCTAGGGTTTTCTTTCACTCCCTTCGAGTTGTCCAAATGTCGGTCCATGTCACCATTCGGCTGAGTGTACCATCATTAGGAGGATTTCATCATCATGCCCGATTCCAAAGGGTCATTTTACATCTTGTTCATCTTCGGTTGTGCCTAGGTAAGGTCCATTTCCCTCTCCTAGGGTTTTGAGTAATTTCTCTTGGATGGTCAAATCATCATCAAAAACTTGTATCCTAATGTTCTTTGCCCTTCATATCCTTAATTTACCTTATTAAACACTTCCATCCATGAGATCTCCCCAAATTCATTTTCACACAAACCCTGGTTTCTTGCTAAACCTTGGCAATTTTATAGGCTAGGCACCTTGTTTTTCCTTTTGGACCCCTTCCCCTCACTCAATATGAAATTACATTTCGCTTTCTTCCTAACATCCTCCCTACTTAAAAATTTCCCAAGAATTTGAAGCCTTATCCCCCTTCATTTACGCTTCATTTAAATAAATCATTGTTTCACACATCGGAATGAGTTTCACTCAAATGATGTTTCAAACAATAAATATAGATTTTGGAGAAAACTGAAGAGAGGTTTTTGTCAAAACATGTGAAGAAAAAAATCCTTCACGGATTACACAACTATCATGGTTTTATAGAAATGTCAAAATACCATTGCCATAGGGAGAATTGAATGCACGTACGAAGTGACCTTGGAAAAATCAAAGATTTCTCTAGCTTTGGTTGGCCAAATGACTTGCTTGATGAGTCAAATGATAACTAGACAAAAATATATTTCCAATGAGCTATCATGGAAGCTAAATCTAGGTTGAGAAAGACCTTCAAAAGTTGGTAACGACAGCACTGCGCGCGGGCGGCCCTCGTTACTAACTCATTTTGACAGTCTTGGAAGTTGATTTTGACGGAGTAAATGAACTCCAAATTGAACAAATCCACTTGGGTGGAAAGGTAGAAAACTCCGATAGCTTTCCATGGCTATCCTACTGCCCTTAATTTGGACTGGGAAGGCCTCCAAAAGCCTCCTGTGAAATGCTGCCTATTTATGGCGTGGCGCATTGGGTAGAGGTGCGGCGCGCCAAGGTGCACGACGCAGAGCAATTTTCCCGATTGTGGGGTTACCTTTCGGCGGCACATCCGACTGTGGTGGCGCGTTGAGTTGAGGCATGACTTACACGGAGCTGGAGAACATAAGAATTTCACCCAGCACAACTGTCAAAATTTCAAAATAACTCAAATTCCTCACTCAGTAGGTTGTAAGGCTGTGGATTGCTGTTGGACGACGTTTGGTGTATTTTGGAAAGTGGAATATACAAGAAGTTGAATGTCAAAGTAAACCCTATCATTTGGATTGGAAAATTTCTCCTTAGGGATTGATTTCAATTGTCAAAAGTATGGTTGTTGGTGCCAATTTGTTTAAATCCCATTTCCCACACAGCGATTCCTTTCCTCCTCACTGTCACATTATCATCATTGCAATCCTATTCCCCAAACCACTCATACCATTTTAAGCCCTATTTCTACTATCATTTGCAAAAATCTCTAAATTCTCAAATACTTTCTTCACTTGGTGAACCTCCATTTTCCCCTACTTCCTATCCCTGAAAAAGTCATTTGCATTCCTTATCATTCCATTTCACTTCTTGAAATTCCCAAAACCTCAAATTCCCTAAACGAGTTCATTGGTTTGTCCCTTTTCCCCAAAGTTTTCAAATCAAACTTTTTTCCTTCTGTTGAGCAAGACAAAACAACTAAATTTCTCATTTGTCATTTTCAACAAGCTAAACATTCACTTGGCCTTAGATTTTCAAACATCATGGAGATGGACATAGATAGCTCATAGGACCGAGACAATGTTTCCTCTTTGTTGCATGCTGAAGGCATTGAGGAGCGAAAAAATCATGTTAGATTCCAAATCTTGGTGGACGCTTCCTTGGTGAGCATAGTACTTGATGAGGTCCTTCACTCCAAGTTTTAGCAAATTTGGAGTAAATTTTTTTGTCATTTGAAATTTTGGTTGTAAAACGGTTTTACCGCGACGCGTCGTGCCACCGACGTAACGCTTACGTTTGAGAGATCTTGGAGAAAGCACTTTTGGATTTTTATGAAAAGTTGTACGTGAGGAATGGTGAGAGATTTCATGAAGTTAAGCTGATGATAAAGGTAAAAACACTCCAAAAAGGAAATGGCCTTTGCCTTGCCACTTTTTGCACCAACAAGAACGAGTCTTGTGAGATTGTAGTTTTGGAGGGCAAAATCAACTTGAAATTGAAAAAATGCCGATTGGGTTGGAAAGTGAGCAATTAGTTCTTTCAACGAGCTATCATGAGCGCAATTTGGACTCGGGAAGTGCCCCAAAAAACATGCTCAGAGTGGCGCAACGCATTGAGTTTTGGGCGCCGACGCATAGAGGACTTTGCTATTTTTCACTGTGACTTAGAATTTCATTCGGTTTGACTAATTTCACTTTTTGATGTAACTCTCAGTTTATCTTGATGTAATTTCATGATCATGATGTAAATTTGACTCATTTTTACTTGTTCTAGGATTCATTCACCAAAGGTGAAATGTGAGTGAATGGATACGATTTCTAACATATAGAGCAAGTTGTTTCATGACCTATTTTCTAGTTCCTAGTTTGAATATGGTTGAAAAAGCTCCTAGAATGATGAGCTCGACCCCTATACCCAGGCATGGGAAGGAGTTGGGCTTGTCTGTATCATGTAGTTCTTCAATCATTTTCGGAAGGTTGGACTCTTGGGAAAAGTTTGGCACTCCATTTATATCCATTTTAGGTTTTTGGCAAAGGAGAAAGACCGAGGTTTTGCGGCACTTGTTGGGATCCTTGTGTCTTCTAAGTTTTGATGATGTTCTTCTCATGTTGTTTAAGTTTCATTATGTATGCCATTTCCCTTCTCTTTTCTTCTGAATTAAACAAATAAGTAACTAATTAAATTCATTAGTTTGCTTTGGTGCTACTGCCTTAAACTTTTGTTTAGTTTTATATGTTTTAAATGGGTTTGAAGAGATCCTTGCACTCTCTTTCCTCTTCATCTCCCTCGATGGTATTTCTATACATTCATTGAATCTCGAACATCGGGTGCTTACCTACTACGCCCCAGGTGAACTACTGTAATTTGGCCTCATCTAGCTTAGAAATTGTTTTCCTTTTCCAACAAAAACCCCTAAAAATCAAAATCAAACCCTCCCTATTTGTTTATCTAGCCTAAGATGGTTTGTTTTAGTCATCTCAGCCTTTGAATATTTTTATTGAGATTGACCTAGAGAAGAAAGCCCTCTCTGTCCTGCGTGGGGCTAGCTACGAGGCTGACGTCAGTTTGGTGTTGTCATTATTCGCCTTGTTTCGACCTAAGGTGGATTTGGGAACATAGTGGTGAACATCTTTGAGAGAAAAATGGTTTGCCGATTATTGGTGCTATTTGTTCATAAGCTACGGACGGGCACCGAAGTTGTGCCGAGGTAGCCTTCAAGCGCACTCTTGCTACGCGCGAGTGCATAGTAGATAAACGCGTGCTCTGTCGATCTCGTGCAACTTGTGGAAGCACGTGACACACGACTTGTAAATTTCCCAGGTACATGTATCAAGTTCAGATTTGATTGTTGATGGTGGAAAATGATCGGACATAAGAAAGGCTGAAATCATTCTGATGACTCCAACTCAATGAAGACTCCTTTGGAGGACTAACTCTTTCTGCGAAAATGGAAGGATCTTACACAAAGTTCGAGTGTCAAAAAGTGGAAGATGGTATTAGGGATCTAGTCTCTACTTTCTTGTAAACTACTTCTTTTGTTGTTCTTGAAGCCATCACGAAAGTTTTCGAATTTTTTGTATGATAAAGGTGATCAAAATCTTCACTCAACCCATTCAAAAAGTGTAAATACGGGTTTCCCTTTGATCCTTGTACTCCTTAATTTTCCCACATCTTATGATGACTCTCTTCGAGTGATGAGCCTAAAGGAAACCAATGATCCGTATCTCTTATATATATTCCTACACCTTTTATAGTCTGAGATAGGTACCAGCCTCTTGTTTTACATGTATTCTTCATAGTTCCTAAAAATTGTGACCTATGTCTACCAAAAATTTGACGGTGAATGTAACAATGTCAATGCGAGCAACATGTGCAGAGATATTTGAGACTTTTATCGAATCTTTGAAGTTGATGACGAAGATGTTAGTATGCCGACTTTTTGCTCTTTCTTTGCAAGTAAAGTCAAGAGTTGGTTCATACTGCCCCGGTACGAGCATCTCGGTTTCAACGGTTCGTCGAAAGTTTTCTCGATAGGTGGGTGATCGGAAAAAACCTTTTCTTGATTATGAAGAATATGTGAGTTGAAAAGCTCTTTGCAGAGAGACGATGCAAGTTTCTACAGTTAACTGATATATTTTTCGATACCCGGAAAGATATAAGACCTTCTCCTAGATACACTCTCTTGCACTACACGGGTGCACCTTTGATCCAGAAATGGGTTTCAGCTGAGAAAGGAATATTGCCAACACTTCAGGGAATGAAATGATACGATAAATGTAAGAGCTCATTCTTGATCGAAGGAAACAAGTTTGAAGGAAGAAAGATAACGTAGATTAAGATAAACTTGTCTCTAGAAGGTAAAGCATGACATGTTGGTAGAGTACGGTGGAAAAGATGATGCAAAAATAACACCACAAAGAATAGTGCTGTTCAAGCCATGGCTCAGTTGAAAAACAAATTTAAGTCCCAAACATTTTGTTTCTTATCCCGGTGTCATAATAATTGTTTTATAGATCATCTTCCAGAAAGAGAGAAATTGTTGATATGACATGTATGTGATGATGTGTTGTATCTTGATGATTTGCCTCGATTTGATCAGTATTATGATGATTGTGTTCTCCAAATAGAAGCTAATGCGCAAACAAATCGGCGACGGGTTGTGGAAGAAGTTCACTTTCAGCGGCTTGAAGTACGATGATCAATCGATACATATCTAACTATGACAATGATGAGGGAAAGTGCGACAGAATTTTGAAGTAAGTGAGGGATCTTTTCCTTTTTTTTTTTTGATTCGTTTAGGTTCATCGAAACAACCATAAAATTAGAAAACAATTGTCGACTAGTCTTGATAAAACCATCTTGGGCAATGAAAACCTTGTTCAAGACTTCTCATATTCGTTCAACCCTCGAAAGCCATTGATTGTCAAGTTGCAGGATGAGGACATGGAAGGCTGGTACATGTGATCAAATGATACAAGGTGACTTCGTACCATTTTGTTTTTGAATCATTCAGTTTGAAGGGTAAATTGCATATTAATCTTCAAATGAGCGACCCTATAAGAAATCAGCAATCTCCTCGGTGTTAATGTTGAGGGATAGAGCAGAGATAACGAAATTCTTGAGCAACGCCCAGCATCGATTGGCAAACCACCAAATGAAATTGAGTTCAGATTACGGATAAGTACGTGGGAAGGTACAGAAATACATGATTTAATGATGCAAAGTTAACACCTTTTGTTTCAAAACATTGGGTTTATAGTGAGAATCTTCGTAGCCTGTCAAGAAAAAAGATAGACAACTTCGGTGGGATGTCGAGACGATTCCAATGGATGTCACAACGTTCTTCAAGTTTTTGATGATCCTATTGCTAATGTGTTGGATGATGTTTGCGGTCAAAGTATTTCTCCATTGACTTTATGTAAGGTTGAAGCATTAATATTTGATATAGACTTGACCGGCTTCGACCGGATCTCTTTGTCATTTTTAGCGAAGTCTCGTACAAATCTCATCACAAAGCTCGGATCAAAGTTTGCATTCATGGTATGGGAAAAGTAATCCATTGGATGAGCTAAGTCCTAGTGTGCATTTTGAGATCCTTATGTGACATGAATTTCAAAGATCCTTGTACGATGTTTTTGGAGGTGGATAGAGAATCCATAGTATTGAGGATATATTTCTGAGATTTTTATGGAGTTGCCTTTGAGTAGTTCTCTCTTGTTGTTTCAGCAAAAACGAGCACTTGCAGAGAATCCAAGCAATGGTGCAATACTTACATGGTTATATGGTTGTTTCATTTCACTTGATAGAGATGAATGGAACAATTGGGATAGGTGTGTTGAATAAGCTTCATAATGGTATTTCTGAGTTTTTAGGTTATGTTTGATATAAAATCAGTTTTTAGTTGGTGAGAGTCAATTTGTGTCGTCTGATCTTGTCAATTTTCGATGCATTGCATTTCGGTTGAGTTTTTGATTCCATTTGCCCGATGGATGAAGGCATTAATATTTAACTTTCCAAAGATGTGAATTCTTGGCACTCCAAGGAGCTACCATCCCCATTGGAGCCAATGTTGGTGTCGACCTTTGTATCTTTCCTCCGATGATCAAACATGCTCTTCAAAGTGATTTTAAGATGTCGAGTAAATTTTGTCATTGGGTGAGTCTTCAAGAAAAATTTGGTCACTAGGTATTGGGTCTAGGGTTTTCTTTCACTCATACCCGGAAGTTGTCGAATATCGGTCCATGTCACCATTCAGCCAGTTGTACCATCATTCGATTTGTCATCATCCTGCAGTTACGGTCATTTTACCTTGTTCATGCTTGATTGTACCTATGTAAGGTCATTTCCCTCTCTGAGGTTTTGGAGGTAATTTCTCTTGGATGGTCAAATCATTAGCAAAAATTGTATCCCGATGTTCATACACCTTCCTCTATCCTTAATTTTACCTTTATTAAAAACTTCCCATCTTGAGATCCCCAAATTCACCATTTTCACACAAACCTAGTTCTTGCTACAACTTGGCAGTTTTACAGGCTGAGCTGTGTTTCCTTTTGGACCCCTTCCCCTCATTCAATATCTGAAATTCCATTTTTTATACTTTTAACATCCCTCCCTACTTTACAAAATATCCCCAAGAATTTAGAAGCCCCTTGTCCCCCTTCATTTCGCTTCATTTCGACAAATCATGCAATTTCTTGCCCACATCGGGATAGGTTTCACTCAAGTGATGTTTCGAACGATAAAGATGAATTTTGGAAAGGCGAAGAGGTTTTTTGTCCAAAAAGAAAGTGCCAAAAGAAGAAACAAATCCTTCAATTTTTACACAAGTATCATGTTTTTAGAGAAATTGAAAAAATATGGTGCCTCGATTGAATGGACCTTTGAAGTGACCTTGGGAAAATCAAGATTTCTCTAGCTTGGTTAGACAAATGACTTGCTTGATGAGTCAAATGATAACTAGACACAAATATGTTCCAATTAGCTATCATGAGATCAATTTTAGGTTTATTAAGACCTTCAAAAGTTAGTAGCAGCCTACGCCTTGAGCGATATCATCTGCTCATTTTGACCAGTCTTAGGAGATTTGATTTTTGTGGGGTAAATGAACTCAGAGTTACAAAAATTCCATGTGGGTTGGAAAGTAGACTCAAAGAGCTTTCCAACGAGCTATCCCCACGCAATTGGGACATCGGGAAGGCCTCCGTCTGCCAAAATTCCTTTATTTATGGCGCGACGTGTTGGAGGTAGGAGCGAGCGCATGGAAGCAGTTCTTCTCGGTGTGGTGCAACGTGGCGCATCCCGGCACACGTGGCCGCGTTGAGGTGGGGCACGGCGCACGGGGCTGGAACAAAATTTCACCTTTGCTTTGTCAAAATTTCAAAATAACTCCAAATTCCTCGCTTCAAGTGGGTTTGTGTTGTGGATTGCTATTGGACGGCGTTTGGTGTATTTGGAAAGTGGAATATACTGAAGTTGAATGTCCAAAGTAAACCTATCATTTGGATTGAAAATTGCTCCTTAGGGTTTGATTTTGATTGTCAATGTGGTTTGGTGCCAATTTGTTTAAATCATTTCACAGTTCCTGCTCCTCATTGTCACATTATCATCATTGCCAATCCCATATTCCCAAACCACTCACTTTGTTTAAGCCTATTTCCCTATCATTTGCAAAAATTCCTAAGTTATAAATGTTTTAACTTCACTTCGACTGAACCTCATTTTCCCACTATCCCTATCCCTAAGTTCTTATCCATAAAGTCGTGCATTCCTTATCATTCATTTCACTTATACGAAATTCCCAAACCACTCAGAATTCCCTAAACGGAGGTTCATTGGTTGTCCCTTTTCCCAAAGTTTGTCAAATCAGCTTTTCCCTTCCTATTTGGCAACTAAGACAAAACAACTAAATTCTGATTTCTCATTTTCAACAAGCTAAACATTCACTTGACATAGATTTTCAAACATCATGGAGACGGACATAGTGGCTCCTGAGATCGGGACAATGTTTTCCTCTTTGTTGCATGCTGAAAGGCATCGAGGGAGCGAAAAAGGCATGTTAGATTCCAAATCTTGGCGGACGCTTCCTTGAATAAGCATAGTACTTGATGGGGTCCTTCACTCCAATTTTTGTAAATTTGGAGTAAATTTTTTCATTTTTTGAAATTTTGGTTTGCAAACGGAGTTTGCGCTCGATGCGTCGCCACAGAAACGCGCGCTTACGTTTGAGAGATATTGCGGAGGAAAAATTAAATTTTTGGATTACATGAAAATTGCCATCTTGAGGAATAGCCAAGGAATTTCATGAAGTTTTGGGTGGTATTAAAGGTCAAAAACACTCCAAAAATAGCCTTTCTACCACTTTTGCTGACAAAGAACAGACTTGGGAGATTGCGGGTTTTTGGAAATCAACTCCAGAATTGGTCCAACTTGGGTTGGAAAAGTAGATAAGACGGTACTTTTAACAAACTATGGCGACTCAGTGGACTTAGGAAGTGCCCAAAAACGGAGCTCAAAGTGGCGTGACGCATTGAGTTTTGAGCATGGCGCAAAGACTTTACCTATTTTTCACCCTTTAGCTCATAATTTGTTGATTTTGACTAGTTTCACTTTTTGATGTAAATCTTGATTTATCTTAAAATCTTAATTTCATGATCATGATGTAAATTTGGCTCATTTTTACTTGTTCTAGGATTCATTCACCAAAAGGTGAAATGTGAGTGAATGGATCAATTTCCCTGTATATAGAGGCAAGTTGTTTCATGGCCTATTTTCTAGTTCTGGTTTTAGATATGGTTAGGCGACTCTAGAATGATGATCTCGACCCTAGAGGCATTGGTAGGAGTTGAGCTTATCTATATCATGCAGTTCTTCAATAATTTTCAGAGTTTGGACTCTTGAGAAAAGTTTGGCACTCCATTGTATATCCATTTTAGGTTTTTGGCAAAGGAAAGACAGAGTTTTATGACATGTGGAATCCTTGTGTCTGCAGGTTTTGATGATGTTCTTTAATAGCTGGACATTAATGTTATATGCCAGCCTGCATTTCCTTCTCTTTTATTCTGAATTAAACAAATGAGTAACTAATTGGAATTCAACATTTTAGCAGTGCTACCTTGTAAGTACGCTGGTTTATGTGTTTTCATACGATTTGAAAGAGGATCCTTGCACTCTCTTGCCCTCTTCATCTCTCAACGGATCTTTTATATCCATTCATTAAGATCTAAGACATCAAAGTCATTGCCTACCCTGCCCCAACTTGAACTACTGCCAAAATTTGGCCTCATCCCCTGGCTTGAAAATTGTTTTCCTTTTTCCAACAAAAACCTAATCAAAATCAAACCCTCCTGTTTATTTATCTAGCCTAAGATGGGTTGTTGTTTTAGTCATCTCAAGCCTTTTGGTCTTTTATTGAGATTGACCTGGAAGGCTCCCTCTCACATCATAAATGAAGACGCTAAAAGTGCAATGATGGTTTGGTATTCATCCTTCTTCTTTGCTTGCTTATTTCGACCCTAGGGTGGATTTGGGAACTAACGATTGCACACCAAGAATCATTTGGTATCCCCCACAAATCGTGATGACATGGCCAACATCAATGCTGCAAATGGCGTCAAGTACATAAAAATACAATACAAAATAAGGGATAATCCTCCTTGGTAAAACATCTTTGCTCATATAAAGTAAATGGCTAAATCATAATTAAAAAATGTACACCTTCTACTATGTGCTTTGGTCATTGAGTTGGAAATAGCTCCAACGAAAGTTCTCCCTCACTCTCCAATGGTGAGAACTGGTTGTGACAACCTCTCCACATCATCATCCCGGACTGTACCTCTCCTCATTACGGTATACATCTGTTGAATTCCCTCCTAGGTGAACTCCTCCATCGAAGAATGAAAATGCATCAAGAGGTACATGGAAAGAAAGTCCACATGTCTTGCATGTAACAACTTATCCTTGAGCTCGAAACTCTAGTCGAAGACCCTAACATGTAAGAATAGATAGCCTCCTTGAACACACGTATCTATCATCTCCCTTTGGGTAATCAAGAATCATGCGAGGCACAAGATCCTTGGAGTACTCTGCAGTTCCAGACCTCCAATATGGATCAACCCTCCTGTAGAACAGCGGCGAAGATGTTGAAATATGGCTCCCCACATGATGCTATCTTCTCCTTTGACATCTCCCATGCCAAAGTCATGTCAGTATTTACCATCTTTGCTCTGCTCATGTCAAGTAGAAGTGTTAGCCTTTGAAGTTGCCCTCATGGCTTCTACCATCCAAAAATAACACTCTCGATCTTGGCCAATGTAAGCATGAGTGACCTCCATATACTCAGCCATGGAGGATTCCTTCCACGAAGAAATACCCTCTTGTTTCTCTACATCCATGGAGCAGCTCCTTGCACCATAGTGGTGCCATCCTCCCCATCAACTGCGGCAACTTACATCGGCGCGGAATATGTGGTGAGTGGGTAATGCGAAAATGAGAGAAAATGTCCCCCTCTTCCTAGAATCAATCTGAAACTCTACGCACTCTACTGAACCCACTCAGTATCCACCCTCCGAGGATCTGAAGTGAGTAGACAAATGGCAAGATTTCTCTCTGATCAGTGCGGTGGCCTCCCAGTGGAATTCCCCATGTATTGAGACATTAAAATCTGAAGTGGTACGTATGTGAGTGGACGGTTTTTCCCTCCTTTCACCCAATACACTCTCTCCTTCTTTGTGCGAGAAACCTCCACAGAAATAGATAAAGGTGAATTCTCATCATCGCCAGTGCGATCCTTGCTGCCTCGCCCATACGCAAGATTCACGACACAACAACTTGTGCATGCTCTTTCTTGAATTTTGTTTTGGTTTCCCATGTTGGATCACTTGGAACTCCTTGCAAAGACAAGGGATCCTCTAATGGAAGCAGCAACTCCTTCATCTCCATGTGGTGATGGATCTCCTCTAATAGTCTGCAGTCTTGTTCATTGCTCATGCTCTGCTGTTGAGCTCATTCATCGTAGAGACCCTTGACCTTGGTCTTCCTTGAAGGAGGAACCTCCACGTCACCATCTATGAAGAGGGCTCTTCAAGAGGTGGGGATCTTTCCCTTAGCGAGCATCATGCATGTTTTTATCCCCTTCAACGAGAAATATAGGTGAGTTGGCAGGCTCTTTCTCAACTCCTTGAAAGGTTTTGAGTTTTTGGGTTAAACAAAAGATGTTTCACAATGTTGAATATCAAATCTTCTCACTAATTTCTTAGTGAAACCACCATAAGTGTTTACATTTGCATGATAAAATGAGCAGACTGCAAAACAACCAATCATGGGCCATGCCTTGAGGTGCAGCTATTTGCTACTCTAATGGCCTCCTTTTCCAGGCTCGGTGAAGTTGGAAATAGGAATCTGGCTCCTTCCACCCAAGCTTTGGTACATGCACTTTTCTGATCTATCAAAGTTAGATAGAAAAGATTATACCTCTCTTGCTTCTATTATGGTTGCTAGATCTTTTGCCTTCCTTGAGTTTGAAAAACCCTTGGAAGTCCAAGTGATCTTTGAATCTCAAAAGATTGAGACTCATGCTCACAGAAGATAGTCCTCGATGCCTCCTTCCTCGGTGCATCTTCTTCCTCCATCCTTCTTGTAGTGAATGTGGGCCTGCTTCTATGCGGCAGATGCTGCATGTGTGGCTTAATTTCCACACCCATCATGTGAATATCTGAGGCTTGCTTCCTTTGAGCCTGAATTTTTTTCACCTTTCCCCCTTTCATCTCCTTAAGATCTTCTTCCTGCTCTTATAGTTTGGAAAAAGAAGTTGGAGATCCTCTCTTCCTTCATTTTCTCCAAATAATGAACCATGCCTTTTCTTCTTTATAACTTCTCTTTTAACGAGAAGCTTCTCCTCTAATGAATAATGTCTTGAATACCGAGGTTGAGCCAAGATTGTGCTGCAGTACTGCTGTAATATCCCAAAGGGAAATAGCGACAATACAAGACATAAAAATGTAAAAAAAAAAAAAAATATGAACATGAAATAAGAAGGATCAATATGTAGCCATCATTTTATTGAATGTGAAAATATACAAAAATATCATGAGGGACAAACCACTCAACTTGACAGAACAAGCCTCCAATGAGTAGAAAAAATCAACACATGAGTTGATGCAAAGCATATATAATGTTGGAGAGCGGTGACCAACATTGTATATATCGATTTATTTGCTACGTAAACATACACAAATGAAGATATGCATTTTGATAGAAACAAAAAAATGCCCAGAGAAAGAATATGTGGGATCTAGTACATGATTTCTAGCTATTTAGGAAAAATTTTACTAGAAATACCAAAGAAATACTCCCCAATGTGAAAAATAAAACTAAGGTTTATGTGTCACTAGAAAACTAGATCTGAAAACAATGAGGCTATGATGGTCTATTGAAATTGTAGTGTCCTCCTCAATGGTATTTCTAACGGATGTAATATCCCAAAATGGGAATCACAATGAAAACTGCTGAAATAACACACTCCTAAGTGATCGATTATTTGAAATGAGTTTACGACTCCACAGATCCACTTAGATCAGCTCGTCTAATATCTAAATCCAAAAGGAGAGCAAAAACAAATCAAACTAGGTTGGTTAAATAGATCTCCCACAACCTAGTCTAGGTAGAAAAAACACCCAAAAGGCCATTTGCTGTTTATATGCACAATAACAGAAATAACACGAGTTCCTTTGAATGGTGAATCAATATAGTGACTTAATAGTCATACATCTAATCAAGTAGATCTGTGGTACAGAAGCTTATATAGTGTACAAAAGAAAAATAGAGGATTTTACATGAAGAAACCCTCAAGATTGAGAGTCTTGCAACAACAAAATGAGACGCAAAGCACGGCAACGTTATTTATTGATGCTACGGCTGATATAATTAAACACAATAAAACATGTCATAACACCAAATATACACGGATCTGACCTGGGAATTTGTATAGATAGGCTCTTATTGTTCCCATTGAGGAGATGCAGAGCGAATCATGAACGACGGTGAGTAGATATGGGAATCTAAGTTGCGGTCTTACATTAATGTTAGAAATTATACGTTAAATAGAACCATATACAAATCAGATCTGAAGGGAACATGGATTTGATGGCCAAGTCAGGATCACCGGAGTGCAAGATAATATCCTTACACGAGAGATCACTCCTCGAAACGTTGCTCAGAAACACCACAAACTTTGATGTTGCAAATAACGCGATTTGTGGAAGAGCGTAACATTGGCCCACGTGACGAATTGGGCACGATGCCTTGGTCTGAAAATAAACTGATAGGATAAAACACTCTTCCGGGGAGGATAAAAGACTCACTCATGAGAAGAGGCATAGTCATGAATCTAGTGGATACGGCATATATGTGGCAGCTTACAAAACAATAGAACCCTCAACAAGATCTAGAATTGTGGTTGGAAGATGAAGCTTGGCCCAAAGCACAGTAGTGGACAGAGATAGAACAAGTCTCCTCCAAGAGCTCCTCAATGGAAGAGGTGGGATTCTTGACCAGGGCACCCAAGTGATAAACAACACTATTCTAAGCTAAACAACTAGGGTAAGGACATCCCAAATGAACATACTGTTTGAAAATATCAAATAATCAACCCCCTCCTTGGTGTCTTCTATCCTTTTTATGTCCCCCGGAAATCTTGGCAAACTACTGACACATAGTGCTTTAGCTTCATTCACGCAGGTAGCCTCCAACATGAGCTGCGATGTTACCTTTAGAATGCATTTGCATGTAGATATGTGTGGGTTGAAACTCTGTTGACTAGTCAAGCGACCCGGCGTCCTTCACACTTACGTGTTGCTGAAGTAGCTTGAATTTTAGCTTGTTTTCATATTGAGCATTGATTTATTTTGATGTTTTAGGAGTTATTGTTGGTCCTTACAATTTTATTCATAAGCATGAAAAAAAAACAAGGTGAATATTCCTATTAGCTTGGGCTAATTAGAAATAATATAGTCCTCCCCTCCAAAATGTTGCTTGTCCTCAAGCAGGCGGTAAAATGAAGTGCTACAACTCTTTTTTCTCCTCCATTAGTGACTTCAATAAAATGATAAGCCCTTTGTGAAGCTGGTGTTCACAGTCCAATCTCCCATGAATTTTTTTCCTCCAAAATCATTATGAGATGTACCATAGTCCATCCCATAAAGTCAAAATCACCCAGGCTGACATGCATTTAGATCACGCTCATACAAAAATATATGATAGGTATATGAGAAGTCTTCATATCATGTGGTGCACATATGCCTCCCATTATATTTATACGGTCTAAAAATTAAGAAAAGTATATCATTAAGGGTATGGAAGCAAAGTTGTAAATGCGTACGTATAATTTTGAACAAGAGGAGGTGGGTCATGAGTCCCACATGTCAATGTAACGTGGTGCATCTCCTACACCTCAATCAATACATGTTGATGGTTCCACCATGCCCACTACCCAAGTCATCTCACTATGATGAAAGCATGAAGCTAAGTTTGGTGCCTTAGGAAGCACAGCATCATGATAAAGAATCTCCCTTTATTCATCAAGGGGGTACCCAAATTAAAAATTTGGGTGTGCATTGTTTTCCATGATATTTACATGATATCCTCCTTGGAGCCAATAGCTTGCATAAACATGGTGAAAGAATATGTATGATTAGAAAATGAAACTAGGCACACATAATTAGATTCCTCACTATCAATACCTCTCCCATACACATGTTCTGGATTTGTGCATGGATCTACCTCCCCTCTTTGAAGGAGGATACATTTGAAAATAACCCCTCTATGGAGTCATGCTTCTTGCCCCAACTCCCAGGTATGCTTCGTACATCTTTCAAAATGCGTCTCGACTCTTCTTTCATTGCCTTCAATCAAAGCTTCTCATGATGATGTTGTAGATCCTCATAGGTCGCATAGTGACTTAAAACTCCTTTGTAAGCTCTTTGTAGTATCTCCTAACCCGGAAAGCTTGGAAGCTCTGAACAAGATACCCTACTATGATGATGAATGACCTCCTCTTGGAATAAATATCCCTCTTCATCGGTGGTCGCCAGTATCATACGAGTGTGTAGATCCTTGGAATAATCCACTAGAAGTTGGGATTTCCAATACAGATATCGGTACTCAAAAGTGACGGTCTGCAGATGATGTATCAACGAGTATACCTTACCATGTTCGATCTCCTCATCGCTTCATTTCCTATGTCAAAGGTGTGTATTAGATGCTAATCCTCCCATCTTCCTCTTCCCACGGTGTGAATCCGGATAGTGGGTGGGTGATAAGGGAATTAAGATCTCCTCCTCCTTGAGCCTACCCAAGCCTCCCAATGATGTAGCCCTCATCTTCTAATGCTCCAATCTCCGGACTCATGAGTACAGAGCATCAAGATGTGGGAAACCTTTCACCCGGTCTGAATGTTTGGTCTACGGTGGTTTCCACCAAAGAAAATTATGCCTCATGGTTCTTTCTCCCATGCTTATCGGATAGGAATAAAATTGCCTTACTTCCATAATTTTTGGTTCACCTGCGATTTTTGTGTGGAAGCCTCTTGAAAATTGACCTCTTAGTGACGTAAAGTGCATATAAATGTTTGGAAAATTTTCCCCATCTTCGATAGTGGATAAGCTAGGTGACCCCTCCTTTGTTCTTTGTCTCGTTGTTTTCATGAGAACCTGTCTTGGTCATGTCCTCCATATGGAAGATCATAGGAATTCCTTGCAAAGGTGCAAGAAATCCCTCTGTTGAAGCCAGTGCTTCACCTCCCTCTCCAAATGAAAATAGATCTCCCCTTGCTTGCTGGCAATGGAAAGATCTTCTCACCTTCTGTCTCCCTTCTCCTCATCGATGGAGAATGCTTCCGTATCGGTCCATTTTCTTGATCTGTGTGAGAATAGATCTCCTTGTTAGGATGCAACAAGATGATGAGCTTAGTGGAGAAAGTACTTCACTAAGTAGGCCATCGAGCTATTTTAAGCTACAGGTCTATTTTTGGAATTATGTTTATTTTTAGACATATCGATCACTGTTCTATGAGTTTGCGGATGCTATTTGTGGATGGTTGATAAGTTGGAAAAAATATGTGGACTTATATTTTTGGACATGTTAGGCGGAATCATTTTAGATTGCTGGTCTACAAAGACAGATCTGTTTTGAATACTGTCCTAATAATATTTGGATATAAAATTATCTTATTCTCTTGGAGCACTTCAGTTAAGTGCACGGATAGCAGCTGAGAGCTGACGGAAAGAATTACACTATTCTGAGGGTTAAGTACGGAGCTATTACATGGATGAGTCGATTTAGAACTCATGTAATGACGAGTTTGGTGGAGTTATTGAAAGTAGTTTATGGAGATTGTGTTGGTTTATTTGAGTTACGCTGATTGGGCTTCTAGTTGTGTCTAGTCTAGCGGTTGATACACTAGTGAAAATCATTGATGAGTATTAATTAATTCACTAATTATTAACTCATTAATCAACTAAGAAATACATCGATTAACTACGATGCATGAACGAGTTTTAGTGAAGACCGGTGAAGAGTAGGTGAAAAGAGCGAGCGTGACTATCGATTGTGACTATAGTGTTACATGATTTTCAACACACGATGGTTGGAGATGCCAACGAGGATTAACGTGGTGGCTTCAGACCAATTAAATTTCATTCGGAAGCCATTCTTCAACGGTTATTATTTGGTGATAGAGGCTAGTGGTGTGAATTGGAGCATGTGTTTTGCTGAATTGAACTTTGATTGATGTGTAGCAATTGGAGATTATATTTGAGAACGCAGCAGGGGAAGATTTATTATAATGATTGTTACATGATCTCTATGACATATAATATACATATATTTGGAGTTTTCAGCTTTAATCTTTCCCATAAAATACGTGTTCATATGTGTGAATGTTTATGGTTTTAGTAATAACGTAAATTGTTTTTATTTCCGCAATTAATCAATGGTAGAAGAATTATGTATTGTGCATGAAGTCAAATAGTGTGTGATCAAGAGAATCTCGGTTGTATAACATATCGATTATATAGAATTTTACATGGTATCAAAGCGATATTGATCATTGGAGAAATTGCAAAACATTGAAACGATTGAGTTTTGTCTTTAGGTCAAATTCGAATTTACGACGGTGTTTTCTTGGTGTCGAGATTGAATGTCTTTCAACGGATTGCGATTGGAGTATGCCCTTGAGGAAGCTCGAATTATATTGCATGGAAGGACGGAGATGGAGGTGGTGCTGGATGATAGGTTGAAAGGAGTTCATGGATACGAAACTCCAAAACCTACTTCGCGTCTTTCTTAGCACTTAACGTAACCAAAGAAGACGACAAGGTGTTGAAGGATGCATTTGGAGGAGTGTGAAGGATCACATGGTGTCCGACCTTCATCGGCAAAGCTTCTCCATTCTTGATGTGAAGTCTTTAATGATTTATTCCGAAAGCAAGAAGCGACGAGGAGGAAGTTGGCGCTCGAGATAAACTTAGGAACATAAAAATGGAGAAAGGCGACGGTATGCCAAGTACACTGTGGGGTTGTCCAGTGTAGGGATGAGAGGCCCGGGAAGTGTCGAGGTTGTTTTGTGAATCAGTGAGGACTTGGTGAGATTGGCTCTCCATGGGCTTCCTAGGTTCGCATTTCTATCGGGACTACGCTTGATGGTCGGGAGAAATTGCCGGAATGGGAGCAACTTTGGTCGGATCTTGTGCAAGAAGGAGATAAAACAGAATACCGAGACGGATCTTCATCAAAAGAGGTGTATGAATAAAATTGCGCTTTGGCTGCCAAAGTAAGGAAGGGGAAGAGCAGAAGAATGATTCTCAATCCGGTGTGAAGAGCAGAAACGGGGACATGTCGAGGGTGAAGTGCTTTCTTTGTCACCAACATGGACATTACGCCACAAATTGTCCCACGAAGAAGAAAAATAGCGAGGCCCCGCTGGATCTGTATTTGGAGAGGCCTTGGCCTCGCCGGTTTGGCTTTATTTTCGATGATCGCATGTCTTGGTCTCAAGTGTGATGAGTTCGTTGGTTTCTTGACGGTGGTGCATCTTTTCATGTGACGGAGAACAAATATTTTAACGATCTGAATGAAAGGAATATTGGAGTGCATTGAGATGGGAAATGATGGTCGATACGGTCATTGGTATTAGTGCCATTTCCTTTGAGAGGGTACGGTAAACCTTCGTGTTGAAGGAAGTGATGCATGCTCCCGAGTTGAAGAAGAATACGATCTGCGGTGGCCATGTTAGAAGACGAGGATATGATGTTGTCTTTAGCAAGGAAAGGCTTTCGGCGCGATGGAGCAGCGAGTGAAACCCAGGAGGATGGGGTTCGGGTTAAGAACCTTTGTCAATTGCGGAAAGAACGGTTTTGTTAGCAATGGCAAGCAAGGCGGAAAGAGGTGGTGAGTCGGGATGAGGGGTGAGATGTAGCACGAGGGTTGAACCATCTTCACCATGGTGCTTTGAAAATTTTGCAGCAGTTTCTACGGGATTCCCAAGGTACACTTGTGCGGTCGGATCGGTGTAGGGATGTACTTTGGGAAAATTTGTAGAAATCCACCTTTCACGGGATAATCATGCCATGATGATCCTTGAGATAATTCCTGCAGAATATGTGTGGACCTTTAAAGTAGCTTCGGCAATGAAAGCACGAATTACTATGTGATATTTATTGATGATTTTTTTTTTTTTTTTTTTCTCGGCGTCTTGGATCTTCTTCATGCGAAGAAAGAGCGAGACATACTCAAGGTCACGGCGAGTTCGAAACCTTTGGTTGAGAAAGAATCGGGGGAAAAGCGAGGGTAGAAGGCTCTTGGGGTGACGATGATGAGTAAGGTCATCTGCGGCGAATCGAAATTTTGCGAGCGCGAAGGAATTCGAAGAGAGCTCATAGCGCATCATAAACGCCGATGAGAATGGGGTCGACACAGGTGAAGAAACGAGCGATCATGGGTCTTGCATGAGCGATGTTGCATGATGGGGGCCTTCATACACTTGTAGGTGGGGCATGCGATATTGTGATTTTATGTGCAAAACCATTGTCCTCACGAATACTTGGCATGAAGTGCAGGAGACGTTTTTTGGTAAACTTTGATATTTCCCATTTGAAGGATTTTTGGTTCACTGTTTACATTCATGTGATGAAGGATGCTAGGAAGAAGGTTGGAGCCGACCGCGAGAGGTTGGATATTTGTGGGGGCCTGCTGCTGATACACCCCCGTATCGTATGTTTTCAGAACCGGTCGAAAGGCGGCCGCGCGTGGGATATCAAATTTCATGAGGAAAACGCGAAGTGTTCGCTTAAGAAAACCACACTTGCATGCGGATGAGAGCTAACCAGGTTCTAAGGATGAGCCTCGGGATGTGGATCAACCACGAGAGGAGGTTCATAGAGTGGAAGAGACCACTCACCAACATATCCAACCATTGAAAGCGACGCACCTAAAGGCGAGCGGCCCGGTTCGAAGGATGCGAGAGAAAGATTGTGGGATCACCTACATCACGGTGCGGATAGAACGGTCACACAGCCCAGGGTATACTGAATACATGGCTCTTATGATCAAGTGTGTGTGGCGAGCCATCCTCTTTCGAGAAGGCGCAGAGGGACCCAACATGGGTATGTGCATGGTGGAAGAGTATGATTCGATTGTCGGGAACGTTGCATGGAAGATTGTCCCAAAACGAGAAGGAAATTAGTGGTAGGTTCGAGATGGATCTGTAAGTGAAAGAAAACGGTGACGGGGTGTGGAGAAGTACGAGGAAATATTTGTTTCACGGGAGGCTTCTCACGGATTGAGGATCGATTGTAGTGGAAACCTTTGCACTTGTCACAAGGTATTCTTCCATACGGATGATTCTTGCTCTCTCGGTGCGGATAAGGGTGGCATTCATCGGATGGATGTGAAGATTGCGTTCACTCAACGGTGATTGAGGAGGAGGTGCACATAGAGCAGCCCAAAGGTTTAAGAGATCTTCAGCAGTAGTCGCATGTGCGAGCTCAAGAGCGTTGTGTAGGTTGGAAACAAGCACCTCGTGTTTGTAGGCACACACGAATGAATGGTTATTTCACGGTTTAGTTCTCCAAGAGTGGCGGTCCAGAACCTATGCAGTTGTGGTGGAGGGTAAGTTGCCCAATGGTGTACTTTATGTGAATGATTTGATTTTTTGACGAGTGATGAATTGTTGATACACTCATGCAAGGGCACGATCTTGCAAAGAGAGTTTGAAAGAATGAAGGACTTGAGCACTCCTTCATTATTTCTTTGAAGATTGGGGGGGTGGCATTGTGATGGTTGTTTTTTGTCTCCAAAGCAAGTATGCCGGAGAATGCGGAAAGTTCAACATGCATGGCTGCAAGCCTATCGACACTCCTCTTCTTGGTGGATGGAGGAAAGAGATGCCACGCCAGCCGAGAGGGTGATGAATGCCAACATTTTACGACGATTGGTTGGGTCTCTCATGTGTCTGGTTAATGCCACGACTGACATGAGCTGTCACGGTAACCATGTTCCTGACTATGGTTAAGCCTACTGACTCTTTTGGAAGTGAGCAAGCATGTATTGAATATCTCGAGCACATCGGGATGTGGTTATGGTATAGATAGTCGGATAAGGGTGAAGCTATGTGGCTTCACGGATACGGTGGGCGAGACGATGGACGAAGAATCACATACGGAGGGATTTTCGGTATCGGTCGACAATAGTTTCTTGGTACGGCGAGCAGTCCGTGGCACTAGGTTCAGCAGAGGCCAAGTATAGGGCAGCGAAGTTTGGTGCCTTCGAGCTATGTGGATGAGAGAGAATCCTGGTCGAGTTGTTTGGTTTACTTAGATCCCTCTTTGTGATATATTGTGATATCGAGGTTACATCAAACTCTCGGTTAATCCCGGTATTTCATGATAGTCTAAACACATTGTTGTCCGATGTCATCATGTTAAGTTATTGTGCGAGCGGAAGATCATGTTACTTTCATACATTCCCATGAGAGATCGGAATCTTGATATCTTGTGAGCGCTCACCGAGGAGAAAATTCGAATACCACGGGGGTAGGATAGGAGTGGTGAATAATCGTTGTCTTGTTGAGGAAAGTGTTGATATTACCCAACAAGATGATGAGCTTGGTGGAAAGAAGTCACCTTCACTAAGTGATCTGCCATAGCTATTTTTAGCGCACAATCTATTTTTAGACATGTCGATCATATTCTATGAGTTGCGAGGATGTTGTTGTGGATGGTTGGTCAAGTTGAAAAATATATGGACTTCTATTTTTGAACATATTGGGCGGAATCTATTTTTTAGATTGCCGATCTAAAAATATATATGTCAAATATTATTAGCTCTTAATAATATTTGAACTATAAAATATCTTATTCTTTCTTGGAGCACTTCGATTAAGTACACAGATGTAGCACATGGTGACAAAAATTACTATTCTTGAAGGTTAAGTGGAAGCCTTTCATGGATAATTCGGTTAGAACTCACGTGTCAAAGTTTGGTGGAATTATTGAAGTAGTTGATGGGTTGTGTTCATTTTACTTGGGTTAAACATAGTTGAGCTAGTTGTAACTAGTCTAATTGATTGATACACTAGTAGAGAGTGGTGTGAATTAATTATTAATTAATTAACTAATTATTAACTCATTAATCAACTAAAGAATACATCGATTAACTACGATTGCATGTGAGCAGTTTAGGTGGAGACTAGTGAAGAGTAGGTGAAAGAACGGTGTGACTGTCGATTGTGTTATAGTGTTGCATGATTTGCAACACAGAGTGGTTGGAGATGCCAATGAGGATTGCGTGAGCAAAGTAGATGATTAGAAGTTCATTGATCATTCTTCAATAGTGATTGCTCGATGGGGGGGGCAGGCTGGCAGTGTGGAAAATTTGAAACCTGTGTTTTACTGAGTTGGACCTGATTAGTGTGTAGCAATTGGAGATTATCTTTTTGAGAGATTAGCAAGGAGATTTTTATAATCATTGTTACATGATATATATGACATATAATATACGAATGGTTGGGGGTTTACGACTTCTGTTTTACATAAAATATTGTGTTCATATGTGTGAATATTTGTGGTTTTAATGTGCACATGCGATTGTTTATTTGTAATTAATGATCAATGGTAGAAGAGATTACTATTATTGTACATGGAAATCAAATAGTGTGCCAATCGGGAGAATAGGTTGTATAACACTATTAGTGATATAAATTTCTACAATCCTCATGTATTCTCTTTGAGAAAAGAAATCTTGTTGAAATGGGGCCTTTGCCTTTGAAAAAAAGGTCACGAAAATCTTCAACCTCCTCAACAATGTTTAGAATGCAGAGTTGGCTCCAATAGATCTTCAACTTGTCATGATTCGATTTCTTGAGCTTGATCTTGCTCCCCCAGCCAAATTAGTATATACTCATCAAATTTTGTCACTGATCTCCTAGTGAATCTTGCGTAAGAAAGATGTTTGTCACTTTCAAGGAAGAAGGAACTCCAAACAACCACCAAGCACATAAGCCTTTCCTTGAAGATGCGATTGCTACTGTCTTAAGCCTTTATTACGATGCTTGATTGGGTGATGTGTGTCAAGTTCCTTTATCCAAGACTTGGGTTTGGTCTTTGGAAGTGATCCACATCAAATGTGAAGTGGAAAGACATACCCAAAGTGTGATGCATGCACCCTTTCCTTCTATTGTATTTCTGGATCTTTCTTATTTGAGTTGACGGAGAACTATGCAGGAATTAAGGTGCTCTTTGAATCTCTCTAATTGAGATTCATATTCCTAGAGATAATCACAAAGAAGATTCCTCCTTTGTTTTTCTCCTCTTCCTCCTTCCTTTGAAAAGTAGGCATGCTACAACTTTGTGGAATAGATTGTGTGGGCACGAATGTCACACATCATGTAAATGAGTAGGGCTTCCTTCATTTGCATTTTTTAGAAAGATCTGATTGTGTTTAATTTCTTAGTCTCCTAATTTCTTCCTTGATTTCATGCATGGCTTGATAAAGAGTGTTAGAAAACTCCTCTCTTCCAATCCTTCCAGGATAAGGGTTTTCACCCTTATTCTCTTTGTCTTACGTAATATTTCTTGGGTATTCTTCTTTGATACCTCTTTTCTCCCATCAGTAATAGCTCATATTTTTCTGAAATCATATTATTGAAAGGATGCACGAGTTGTGTGTGCACCGAAAACATGCTTTGATACCATTGTAATATCCCAAAATAGAATCACAACAAGCACAGCAAAATAACTGCACTCCCTAAGAATTCATTGCACTAAAATGAGTTTTCAGCTCCTGGATCATAGATCAGCTCATATAAGATCTAAATCAAGGAGAGAAAAAAAAATCAAACTGAGTGGGTTAACGGATCTCCCCAACCTAGTCTAGGCGAAAAACACCCCGAAAGGAAGGGGGCTGTGACTATATGCACAATACGCACGAAATAAAATTCGCTGAATATAAGTAACAGATCAATATGGTGACTTAATAATCACATGAACATCAGTAAATCAGATCTATGATGAAGCTTATACGATTGTACAAAAAGAAAAATAGAGAAGATTTACATGAAGAAACCCTCAAGATTGAGGAGTACGCAACAACAGAGAAAATAGAGACGCAAGCACACAGTAAGTTATTTTATTGATGCTGTTGATATATATTACACTTCAGATCTGAAGATATGTATAAAAAAGAAGAATCAAATACATATCATATATAGAGGGCTCATAAGTACGTTCCCCTTGAGGATAAAGAAAAATCATGAACAACGGTGGGTAGATATGAGATATAAGTTGCAATCCTACGTTATTATTCATAAATTCTACGTTAAATAGAACCATATAATCAAATCTTGGGGAACATGGATTGGATGGCCAATCCATGAATCAACTTTCTGATGCAAAAGTATCCTTACACGAGTCATTCCTCAAAAACGTTGCTCAAACACCACCTGCAAATTTCCTCTTGGGATAATGCCGATTGTGGAGGGAAATTGTGTTGTTAGCTTTGTAATGATTAGGCCTGATGCCTTGAATTGAAAATGCAGCTTCAATCAACTAATACCTCTTCCAAAGAGGATAAAGAAACTCACTCAATGAGAAGAGGCAATAGATTTGCCTAGATTTGAATAGATCCGGCCTCCCAACTGTGAGCAAAAAAGAGTAAACCTCAATAGGATCTGAATTATGGTTGGAAGACAGTCCACGGCCCAAAGCCTGATAGTGGACAAGATAGAACACGAAATCTTGCCTCTAAAACTCCTCCAATGGAAGAGAGTGGGATTCCCGGCAGGGGTGCCAAGTGCTGGCTGTACTATTCTACCATTCAAGTAGCCGAGGAGAATAAGGAATGTATAAATGAACAACGACTTTATAAATATCAAATAATCTAACTTCCTCATGTTGTCCTTCTCCTCCTTTTATAATGTGGAAATCTTATAAAACCCTAAAACCACCTTGATGATTTAACTTCATTCCTTGGAGTAGCCTCCAACATGGTAACATGCTTTGTGCCTTTGGAGATACATTGCACCTTTTAATGCTATGGTTTTCTCTTGTTGACCCGGTCGATTGACCACGACCTCTTTCACACTTAAGTGTGTTTACGAAAGGTAGCTCAGATTTTAGCTTGTTTCATATTGAGCATTGATTTATTTTGATGTTTTAGGGTTATTATTGGTCCTCCTTTACAATTTTATTAATAAGCATGAAAAATAAAACAAAGGTGAATATTCTAATGAATTGGGCTAATTAGGGATATGTACAGAAAAGTGGTCTCTGCTGGGAAAACGGACCCTACGATGAGCTCGTGAGCCTCACGACCATTGTATCCCAAAAATAACACCGGTTCATAATTGTGGGCGCGTGTTTGTGAGGGTAGCAGATGGTTGGCACACAGTGCCAAATATGTGAAGTAACACCCCGGGGAGCCCTCACTTGCTAATCACTCAGCGGAATGAGCTTCCTCTCACTGAAAAACAAAGCCAAAAAATAGCTCTGTGTGATCCTCCTTTGCGCACCTGCCAGCACAACCCAATTATAAACATAAAAATACGCTGTGTTTGAAGGAGGTATCTTGAGAATGCAGACCAGAAATGAAGATCAAAGAACACACTCTCCTTCTGCAAGGGATGAGAGTGGGGATTATAGATGAGAAAACTCCTTGCTAAGCTTAACACAACAACCCTCTACTTGTTGAAGAGATGCAAGTCTAAAAGGGCCAATATCCAGTGATAATCTAAAACATGAATAACAATGGCCCTCCTTCCATATATATTATGTGAGCTTTATCACATTGGGTCCCATCTACATACTTGCCAGCAAAGCTTATGCAAGTTTTTTCCTCCACTAAAACTGCGTTGTCTCATCATAGCGCTACTCCTCCCGCAGCAACACAGTGACTTGGTCAGTATTTGAGATGGCTGCAATTAGCCTGTTCATACTTGGAGGTGATTAATACAACTGCTTGTTCTTCCTCTTTTCACATTAAGTGTTATTATTCCTCCTAGCTTTATGACCTCCCCACCTTGCTTATTCACCTAACAAGTGACAAAACAAACTGTAATATTCATTTTAATTCAGCTAATTTTTGGAATATTACATTACAACGGGGGGTTGTGTTAGGACACTCCTGTCAAAGTAGGAATACGGGTATACTCGAGTAAAATCACTATCATCGAAAAGGTACTAGCTCCTCAAAAAAAAAAATATGCCCGAGTTTCTTAGGCTTGAGTGGTTAATATAGAGTTCATTAAGGTTAGGTAGGATAATACCATTATTTGGATTTATTAATAAAAGATTAAGGTTTATTTCATCGGTCCTTGTCAATTCACCCCAGGCTCATAAAGCAGGTTGACTACTTCATCCTCAAAGGGTCCAAATTGGACTACTGACTTACATACATTGAAAAAATTGCGTCATTGGTAACAGTGACATTAGGAAAATTGAAGGACAAAATCATATATGATTATTTCATCAACAAAATTTGTCCAAATCCAAGCTAGATTATCTTTTATTCTTTTGAGAAGGATATGTTGGCCATTGTCCTTTTGTTGAAAAAAATTCGAGCATTATGTCCTTTGGATATCGAACATTCACACTAAACATGCGACTATCAAGTATTTAATGAACAAATTGGATGTTAATGCTAGAATAATTATATGGTTATTGCGTAATTTGATTTGACTATTTTTGATAAACCTAGAAAAGAGAAAAATGTTGTCATAGATTTTTTATGCAAGTTAGTCCTCCTTACCGGTGAAAATGGTGAATGACCATTGCCCGGATAAACACCTCTTTGCCATATGACACTATCACCATGGTTTAACGATATGGCCAACTACTTAGTTGTTGGAGAAGACTCCCTCTTAATATTTCATTCGAGAGATCGAGAATCATCGAAAAAACGCCCATTTCACATGGTTGGGGGAATCTCTTTGGTGGGCCTTGATCAAATCCCTGAAAGATGTGTGAGGAGGAAGAATTTTTTGATTTCCTCTACGAATGTCATGAAAAGCTTCATCGTGGAGAACCACTTTGCTGCAAAGAGAAGCACAACACAAAGGTTTTGCGGTGGGTTACTATTATTCCTTCACCAGATTCCGAGAAGATACACCATCGGTGTGACCCGATGCGAAAGGATGGGGAAGCACACAAATGGACATGACACGTTTACACACTACGGGTGGATCTTGGAGGCCATTTGACAAGTGGTGCATGAACTTTTGGACACATCAACCCACCATCCGGAAAAAAAATAAGCATATCATAATCTTATACCAGTTACACAACAAAGTGGGCTAAAAAGAAAAATAGTGAAGGTAGAGCGAGAAGAAAAAAGTACAGAATATACGAGAGAGAATGTGTTTCAAGAATTTGGATATTCCGAGAGAAACGGAGACAATCGGGGATGGGTTCACCTCTCACCTGCATTGAGAATCTTTTGACATAGTTAAGCATAGAGACCTGCGCTACTCACCCTAGGAGGCAGACTGGCCAGGTAAAAGTAGTAACAAAGAAACTTTAGAGAGAATCTCACTAAGGTTGTGAGTAACAATAGAAAATATTGGTGAATATATTGGTAAACTGCTTGGGCATACAACACCACTTGGAAGAAAACAACATTATTCACTCCCTTAAAGACTAGTCTATGGTAAACTACTTTCATTTGACTTTGAATTATTAATTTAATAGTAGTGACTAAATTAAATCTATATGAATCTAAAAATTTTAAAAAAAGATTCTTGTAACTAAATGGATTGGATGAGTTTAGAAATGTGAAACATGGAGACAAAAGGTGATTTAAATTTTTATGAGAAGGTATGGCATGACAAGAACATCAAAAAATAGTCCTCCCAAGAAGGAGATTGGGAATTTTTGTGTGATTCAAGGTTTAAATAACAGGTGAAATGAGCAATAGTGAAGATGGTTGGGGCCTTACATAGTGGATAAATGTTTGATAGTAGCGCAATTCAATAAGGACCATGAATTAGAGAGGGATCCCTTGCTTGCCGATGGTCCATAGAACTTAAAACTTTTACGAGAAGCCTTTGTGAAGCACAAAATTCATAAATTCAATAAGTGAGGAGTGTATGTGATAGGAAAAATTCTGGTTTTCGACACTACGATAAAAAAGAAAGAAGAAATAATAAGCTTATTGAGTTTTAAGCCTCGGTGGAGGTACAACTCCTTGCTCAAAAAATAAAAAAATAAAAGAATAAAAATCCATGGGTGAAAACCTCTCTTGGGCATAGAATAGAGAAAGTTTTATTATTTGAAAACCTCCAAGCAAACCACTTTCTTTAGAAAAAAAAAAGAAAAAAAGAAAAAAGAACAAAACCAAAAACAAGTGTGTACGCATCCTTGTGCCATGTTTGCTTTGTTTTTCGAGGTTGTTGTGGTTTTGAAAGAAGTATTCATCTTCCTTTCCTTCTTCTACCTTGTAATCCATCCCCATCATTCACTCCATTCATCTTCATAACTCCTCCATCCTCCCCCCCACACTCCTCCCATTCCTGAGTACAATGTAGCAAGAAGGCGCACACAAACGATTGCTACAAACATCGAAATTTCCTTCAAAACAAGTTGTTTATGGAGGTACGCAAGAAGGAAAACAAGACCATTTCATAACAGACTATGGGAAAACGAAATTCACACGGCATCTCCAAGCACCCCCACATCGACATCACAACGAACGGAAACAATGACAAAGATTGAGAATCGTTAAGCAAGTTGCTCCTTCAACAAGCTCACTTGAAACCGCGATTTGGTGAAGAATCGACGACTAAAAAGAAGTTGTCTCAAACCTCCAGCTCATAACCACCTTGGAAACGACAATTAAACTAGGGCATAAGATCTCACTGCACGCCTGCATTGACCATGTGGCGAAAAATAATTAGTTGCAGGACTTAGAAGTTGAGCGAAAGGTAGCTAGTTAACTAAGCCACCATCGTGAGGAGTGGCTGGAATAAAAATGGAGTATGTCTTACTGAGCATCCAAAAAAAGGAAAAAAAAGTTAAATCGATGAGTAAGGAGAATGAGGAAAATACGCATGGGTCCATCCACAGATTAACAAGGAGAGGAACCAATTGTCTACGACGAGCGGAAATTTGAAGTGAGTTATTTTGGAACTCCAAATTGAGCGTGTCATCTAACAAAGAGTGTCGTCTCATCCAAACCCTTTGAACAACAATTTTTATGAGAGAGGACCAAAAAAGCACTGGCAACGAAGAAGAAGAAAGAGAATAACTAGAAAGAAGGAAGAATTGGCAAAGGAAACAAGAAGAGCCGAATAATAAGAGAGAGAGACAAAGAACCAAGAAACAAAAAATAAGAGATGGCCATGAGATTCTTAGAGATAGCATAAAGTGGGTGAGACACGGATAAGCAGCCCGACACATCCATCTCCTCACAAAAGATAAACGCCACCATGGCTCGTCGGACGCAAAAAAGAAAAAGGCAGACCTTTAGGTATTCCGGAGTTGACGAAGCATCGAGAGAAAGCCGAGAAGAATTCCCCCTAAGCCTGATCATAGTGAAGAATCACCAAAGGGAGAAAGAATCAAATAAATATCCCTGCGAAACAAATACGAGAGAAAACCTGTGAGTGTGGAGAATGCGGCGCTAAAGCAATTGTAGCAAAAGAGGGCAGAAGCCTGTGGCGAGTCCTTCATACATGAAGCGGTTTCGTAAGGTGCCCTCAACTCTGTGGTCTTTCCTCAAAGAACAATGGATTCTATTTCAAATCAACACTGTAAACTCCCACTGGATCTGCTCCCTTTCCAATATTGTGAGAAGTTCATGGTTCTAACAAGCAAGCCAACATAGCTGATCGGGCAAAGATGGTAGAGTTTTATGCATAACTTTGACATTTGACGTGTGGAATTTTGGACTGATATAAGTGAGGGATAACAAGTTAATGTATCTAGCATCTTGGATGGTGAATGAGAACCAGTAGAGCCAAAGATATGGAATGTCATGGGAAGAAGAAAATAGAGAACCCTTGTCTCAGGACCGAGAGGGTCGACCTAACATGAGTCATCCTTGTCGCCGAAAGTTGAAAAGGTACCACCGCCTTTGGTTGAAATATACCTTTAGATTCAAAACTGGGTGATGAGCCACCTTGATGATGTTTCTAGGAAGATAGCATGGTAGTGCATTGTGGCCGGCCAGAGGAGATAGAATAACCTCCCACATAGCCTCGAAGAAAGAGGAGTATCATACTCCGGAAAGATTGAGGAATTGCATTGCAGAAGAACACTATTATACAAAAGGCCATGCACAAGCTAGATAATTGGAGAATGCGGAAAGAATGATGGTTTGCCCCCTTGAGAAGCTCACACTTCTTCCTCGAGAATCAGAAGGTTATTAAGCTTTGAAGAAAATGAAGGAGAGGAGGATCGGTTGCTCAAGGGATAGAAACCATTCGATCAGGAGTGATGATGAACTCCATCATTAGACATGTTGGAGGGTTAATAGTCACCTTTTTTCCTTCTTAGACCTCTTTTCTTGCATTTTTATTATTATTTGGATTTATGATGCTAGTATAGGTGATGATTAAGGCTAACATATTCTGAGTGCCTAATATAAGGTTGAGTGTGAAAAATCATGATTTATTAAAGCACTTTTATAAATATTTTATCAAAAATACTTGGAAGATAGCAAAAGAGAAAATATAGTAGGATTTTCACCCTCAAAAGCGATCGAAGGGATCCCAAAGATTCTCCTCAGAAATTCAAATTCTAGAGGAAGCGAGAAAACTCAAGGAGAGCCTTAGTCTTGGTTTACTTGGAGGTCAAGCGGACTAAATCACCATTTTTCTAGGGAGCTATTGGTAGTTGCTTTGCCAAAAATAAATGAAGCGGAGCTAGAGCTAGGAAAAGTTAATGTATATAGTCTCGATTCCGGTTAGAATTATTGTTTTGAAATATTAGGCTTTTGTTTTCAGGATCAAAACTTTAGGAGATATATGTGGTTATTCTTTTGTCAAGTTAAACGGACAATTAAATTTTGTTGATTTAAGTTCATAGGGCTAAATTTGTTAGGTTTGGGGCCCAATCACATGGCTATCAACTATCTCACTATTATATTTTCATTTCTTGTCATTTATAGTTTTTATTTTTCCATTTAAGTTAGATACGCATAAGGTGATTGAGAAGGCGAATGGAGGCGTTACTGTGGTTTTGAACCCTACAATGGTGCTTCCCTAATCGCTAACGGAAGATTGGTGAAGTTGCATGAGCCGACTTAGTGGAGTCAACGAAGGCTGTGCACGGGATATGGCATCTGCATTGGGGGAAGCAGCCAACCTCCCCCTACAAATGAGGAATGGAATGATGATTCAACTATACGAATAGGACGGAAACCGACAAGGAAGCCACGAACGGAGGAATGAAGCCTCACGGGCGCCGCCTCGGCGGACCGCCGAGCACATTGCGACTTGCACGCACGAGCCATTGCGGGTGAAAGACCTAAGAATTGATCTACCCGGTCACCCGCAATTTGATTAGTTCGAAATATCCCATGCTCTCATTGGGAAAGTTTATTCGCCCGGCCAACAAAGGCTCTACGGGGGACGGATTGCTTGATGGAAGCCCAAGGGACATGTCACCCTACGACTAGGGCCAAAGAACTGTTAATCTTGTGTCCAACTACATTGAGGACCGAAGCAAAGGTTGCGGGATGGAGGACCTTACTTCTTCAACTACTGCTAGCTTATACCCTAAGAGATTAGGTTGAAATATTGCTTGGGACAAGAAAACTTCATTGGGCTCCGGGTTTGGATACACCTATGTTGATGTCTTGAATACGGGAGAAGAATAGCTACTTCCTGCATTGGCAAAGGGTTGGGTGAGTTCATCAAGATAGTGGAAGAGACAAAGCTACGAAGATACACACTCCTATGCTGGGATATGTGTATACATGCACCTCGACAAGGCTCTACCGGATGCGGTAAGTTTGTTTCGTTATGATTTTGAATGGATCCAACCCATCAACTATGAACATGTTCCCTTTTGATGTCGTAGATGTCCTTTTGTGAGCATCTTTTGGAATCTGCCCTCTTAACAATCCACCCAAGAATAAAGAGGCCAAAAAACAAGCCTAAAGTGGATGGTTTCACCAAAGTTTCTAGTGGACGCACATAACAAAAAACCTCCATCAGCGGAGCAAAAAATATAATCCACTGACTAATAACCCCCTCTACAGTAACGAACGATCTATCACGGCTAGACCCCTGTTCTTGCTCCTAAGCCTTACTTCCCCTCTTCCAAGCCCACATCCTCAGCGCGGTTCCGAACCCTCGATTCCCAAGCCCTATCACCGCGCCACAATTTGCAAAAATATGGAGACCATGAGCTCCAAGCCAAATACGAGGAAACAAAACTTGTCATTTTGGAAGCCCGTGGTATGGATATTGACAGTCTTACTTGATCCCAACCTCTCCAAAGGAGAAAACCGAACGTTCCGGCTAAGCCACATGGATGAGAATCCGAGAGCTTCGACCTAGGCGAGCTTGGTATTGTGGGATTGGAGGATACTGTACGGAGCCAAAGAGAATTTGACAAAATCAATCCCTGCGATAGATTGAAACTTTGATGAGTCCTTTCCCAAGCTTGTAACAAAATAGGCGGGTATTCAACAAGAAATCATTGGATGGTCTAAATATTATAAAAGAGTCAAAGAAAAGAGGCAGAAAACGAGGATTGGCAATGCCATCACCTTAGGGGAGATGTTGGTGGGTGGAAGATACCCAAATTGACTCGGTTTTTCAAGCTCTTGAACATTCCTCATGGGCTCATCTCATGGAACGTAAGAGAGCTAAATATCACAGAAATATAGAATTATTAAAAGCAACAGTTCGATGAAAAGACCACAATCATCTTTCTTCAAGAAACCAAATGCAATAGCACGACCTCTTGGCACTATCCCAACCAAAGCATGGCACGGATGCCATTCGATGGCGGTTGATGCCTCGGGCTCTTTGGGGGCTTAGCTATGCGTGTGGGACACACAATCTATATTTCTCACACACTACCATGCACTCACATAACCTCAGTGAGCCTTCACCTCATGGGCACCAACACACATGGACACACCTCTCAAATGTCTACTTTCTCAAGGAAGTGGGTAAACAGATGGCGCTCTTGAACACAATAAGAACTCTTAACTCCAACCTGTACCCCCTTATGGATAATAGGAGAGGACTTTAACATGATCACCAAGCTTGAAGGAGAAAAATAGGTGGGCGGAAACCAAGGCTGAGCCTGAAAGGTCCCACTTCAAAAAATTCATTAACAAAAGCTAGCGCAATGACTTTGCCTTTTTCAATGGAATGTACACTTGGAACAACAAAATATACGGAAATAAGCAAATAACATATAATTTCAGATCACTTCTAATCTGGATAATGCCATACATTTTGGGGGGGGGGGGACATCTTTGCTTCTGTTCCTTTACACGATAGCGGGCTCGGACCATTGGCCCATCTCTCTTCAAGGTCAAAGACCTAGCAACCTATCGGATGGCCCTTCAAGTTCGAAGCCTGCAGCTCATGTTCCAACCAAAACCCTGGTCACACAACACCAGGAAGACTTTGTCCCCAATTTTGGGTCCAAAATGTATCGATTTCGACGAAAGCTTCGATACGAAAACCCAAGTCAATTCTTGGAACCACTCTATGTTCTAAGGAACATCTTTCGGGATAAAAGCTCCTTGAACACATAGTTGTTTGAGATTCAATAGGAAATCATCAAAAATGGTAGAAAAGAGCCTCTTGTAGCTCGACGGAGACTCGGTAGTTGGATGAGAGAAGCAAACAAGAAGAGAAATACTTTGGCGGCAAAAATCCGGTTCCAGGTAAGCTAAAGGAAGGTGAAGAGAAAAACACAAATTTCTTTCATCGTTCCACCATCGAAAGAATAATGAACAAACAACATCGCCCATGTCACAAATCAGCAAGGAGAGTAATGCAGAAAATCATGATGACATCAAACAAGTGCTCACAGAACCGCTTCAAAAATGTCCATAAGAACCTCCAATCAACAGGACAACCAACAATCAACAAAAATTACTCGACATATTCCTAAAATCATAATGGAGAACACGATCAAATGCTGTTGCGACCAGTCTCCTTCCGGAGGTCGACGACCAATGGCCCAGTCCAAGGATGGCAAAGCCCCGGATGGATGGCTTTGCCTAAAACTTCTTTCTACATTTTTGGACCTCATTAAGGTACAGGTTTGGCAACTGGTGGAGGAATCAAGATCAATTCCTTTGGATGCTCCCCTTCTCTCAATATACTTTTATTGCTCTTGTGCCAAAGAAGATCAGCAAGCATGCTAGAAAATTTTTCCACATGGCTACGGCAATGTTATCTACAAGGTGATCTCAAAGTGCGTTTCCAATGACTCCAAACCTTTAACTCACGATGCTCATATCACCGAGAAAAAGCTGGATACGTGGAAGGTCTCAAGGTCCCCGGATGGGATTATCTATGGTACAGAAGTCATTCATTCCTTAAAGATCAACAAAAATCCAGGTATGATTCTTAAATTTGATCTATCCAAGGCTTTTGATAAATTAAGTTGGAATTACATTGACAGTTAAGGTGCTTTTAGCTTCAATCATGTGTGGATAAGATGGGTTATGAACCTCATCTCCTCCCTTCTCCTCCATATTAGTTAATGGGATACCCTCCCAACTGTTTCTCTCCTTCGAGAGGGAATTAGACAAGGAGACCCACTATACCTTTTCTCTTTGTTCTCATGGTGAAAGCCTAGGACAACTAATCCAAATGCTCTTCGGACCACAGATGCAGAAAGGTGTTACCTCCATGACTCCCCCCGACCACCACCTATCAACAATTCATGGATGATAATATGTTGTTGTGCCATTTGTGCAAGGCCATTCATTTAAATCTGTTATGAACCTCTTCTCTAAAGCCTCTAGAACCTCTGTTAATGCGCAAATCCTCGGATCTACTTCACTAACACTTTGTCAAACCCAAGCTAATATTGTACGTCACGAGCTTCTGTAGATGCTCTTCTGCTTTAAGAAATTGCCTGGGAGCCCCCCTCATATGTTAGCCATCAAGCACTCTTCTTGGAATTTGCTCTGAAAAATTGGAAGCCCGCCTTTCTCTTGGACCTACAAAGCCCTCAATGGCAGCGGTTGGTTCTTATCGAAAGCGGTCTTTGAAATCTGCTTTTCTCCTATACCTGTTCTCGGTTCTTTTCTACACCAAAATATGGGTTCTCAAGCAGATAAAATATCTACAAACGCAAGTTCTGGGGTTCTTAAGTCGAGAATCACAAATGGGCTCTAATCAAATGGAGCATGGCGTGCACCCCAAAAGATGTTGGAGGTCTAGGACTGGAATCCGACTCACGAGAAATGGTAATGGGAGCACGAATATGGTGGGGAAATGGATAGACGGCTCCACACACTCTTTAGGACAAATTGTAGACTGTAAATATGTCAATAACAGACCTCCAAAAGGACACGATTAGACTCTCCCCACTGACAATAAAGTTCACTAATTTGGAATACTAAGAAAACACGGTGCACTAATACAATAACAACATAGTTTTGGAAATACGCAATGGTACAATAGATTTTGGGTGGACTCATGGTAAAATCTACGACATTCTAAGTCCTTACAATGCGGGATATTTGCCTACATCAACCTAGAGAACAAGGTAAATCAGCACGGCTGCCACCGAGCAACAATGGGTTAGGAAATAGAAGCCTGCGATCAAATTTCCCCAGGACACGTGATGACAACGAGGAAGCTCTCGACGTAGAACTTCAAAAATGGAATACTAGATATGGGAGGCTTCATAAATTCTTAAGGTAGGACTACTACCAAAGGAATGTTCACCCACAAAAAGAAGCCTACACTTTGATGCCCGACCAACGATCCTCCTCATCCTCTTTGGCATCTTATTTGGTCTCCCAGTCTGACCCAAATTTTCAAATTTTCTGTGGCTTCTACGACCACCAAAATAACAAATTCTCACACAGGATAATTTGATCAAAAGAGAGCTATCATGATCTCTTAATTTTCCAATTGTAATCAAAGAAATGGGCACAATTCGACACCTCATGGTCTCTGCCTCTTGTAAATACTCACAGGAGAAACTAAGTTTCGTTGCTAAAGGAGAAAACGATACAGGGATATATTTAACACCATTCACAATTGCTTCTTGACTCCTTACAACGGCCTCTTCTCAGCACTCTGTAAGCGACTCCCGAACTGCTCCTATGAAATACGGAAGGAGCGAAACAAGAGAGGTATTCGGGGAGCCAAGGTACAACATTGGAGATAATGCGGAGCAACACAGCAATAACCTTCAAGAATCCTGGCACTTCACGAGTGGAAGGAAGAAGATCTCCCCAAAAATCCACGGGGAAAAGCCATTTGGGGCGGCAACTCAATATTACTCATACTCAGCAATACGGTGATTAACACTAAGAGAGTTCCAAATAAATGGTCTCACTCCTTGGTAGGACTTGTTAAACTAGAATTTTGTTGAGCGCTTCAAAGGGCAATCAGGACAAGCGAGTTTGGGGGCATTTCGAGAAGGTCGATGGTCTTCTCTAACAATCTACTTAGGCTCTATTGGTTGGGATACCAATAACTAAGTAGTTGGAAGGTTTGTCAACAAGGTCTGCTTAATTGCTTAATCGTTACTTTCCTATTGCTTAATTGAAGGAGACTCATAGGTTCTCATCCATGTGGATAATCAACTACTGCGGGGGAACCAATGCGCAAAGTGGCTGCAAGCCAGAACTAGCTACATGGCTTGAAATGATGGACCGATGGTTAAGATTCATAAAGCCATCTCGTTCACTCACATCAAAAGAGATGGCAACAAAGTCGTAAGAATTTCTTGGCCAATGTTGGAGTGGAAAGTGAAAGACACCCTCAAACATGGCCCCCTTAACATTCTCCCAGCAGTGCTCTTCAACGGATTGCATCACAACGAATTTGCCCCAAAGACATTCACCGATTCGGATACGGATGTCAATTGAAATGGATGGGACGTACGTCCCATGGTAGATCCAAACATCAAGTGCGTACGTGGTCATATGTCACCACGGGCACAGTAATCCCTCATTGAATACCGCCAACTTGCTCGGCATTGGGTTATCCAATTGCTCCACCGCCATTGTTGCCACTATAGTTTTTAATGGCCTCGATTCATAGCAATTCGGTTCATGCCCTCCCCATTTATCGGTCTCTTGCTCGTGGGCACTTCTGTCCTCCTACTTGTGCGAGCCAAGTGCTCGAGCGCGTACGGAGACGCGGCGTCTTGCTACATTCCCATAGAAAATATGCTCGAATTTTCAATTCACCCAAAAGCGCGCTTTGTGTAAGTGAGTTGCACCATTATCGTTGTCACATCATCATCCCCCGTCGCATTACGGTCCCTACGGCTTTAGCTCCCTTTCGCAAAATGCCTCGGCTTAGAAAAATGATAAGGGTAAATCGACGTCGATGAGAAGCAAGAAAATTTGCTCCCGGTCCTCCTCTGACTCACGTTCCTCCTCTGTGAGACTTCTCTCACGGCCATTATCCAAGAACTCGAGCAAACGGGGAAGAGCCAACCTTGCTAGGCAAGCGCATTTCACCCATGGCTCCTAGTCACACCATGTGTTGCGCCTCCTTACGCACGGTATCTCGACCCTTTGCTGCCACCCTTGTCCCACTCCATCTACTCAAATTCCTCTCCGCCAAACCTCCCAAATATTTGAATTCCAGTTTTCTTGTATATGGATGAGCATGTAATAACTTGCTTTCATTACCATCACCCTCCGAGAAGATGCTTGACCTCAACCCCCGCCACCGCTCACAGCTCCTCGGTATCCTCTTGGACAAGTTAACATAGGGCAGAATACGGCCGGTGGAATAGGAAAAGGTGAAGGAAGGCTGTGGTGGCCCACCTGTGCAACACGCCGAAAGTAAATAGCCGCAGTGAGTGGGATGATGCATTGTGGGCCCCTTCTACTAACAATTAGCCATGACACTCTCTTTGGAACACGATTATAAAGCTAGGGTTACATAGGGTTTGTTTTTGTGTTTATGTTTAGATCTCCCTTTACTACGGAAGGGAAATATTATTTTCATAAGTCAATTTTTGTTGCTGTGGTTATGTTTACCGAACTTAACGTCGGTTCCCACCAGCAAGGGGTGAATGAACATGCATCTAAAGAATGAGTTTCCCTGCTCGTGGGTCAGAACAAATATTTTTTGACCTTCAAGCCAGCTCTACGGTCTCATAAATTGTTGCGGTCATTCTGTATTTTTATGTTATATAAATAAATTAAATTATTTAAGAAAAAAAAGCTAGATCTTCTTGTGATAATTTCATTTCTATTTAGTTTAGGTAACATTGTAGTTTCAGTGCCTTATGCATGGTGAAATAGAGGAAAAAAACCCAAAAATTTGGTCAAGTCTCCCCCCCCTCTCATCTTGTCAATAGATTTCGAGTAGAAACCGGAGACCTTTTGTTAGTCATCCCATAATTTGATCCCTGTCAAAAGATGACTAGGTTGACAATCCTAGATTTCCTGAAAATAATATTTGAAAGCCGGTATAGGTTCTAGAAATCTCCTTTGCCTTCATCTTGTTTGAGTCATCCAATTCCACCAAAATATTCATCTGTCTCCTTAAGGGTATCCTGTTGTTTCGATGAAGAAAGCTCATTTCGAGCTGTTATCCCCCTGTTTTTTGTCGGATCCATTTCCTCTAGCTTGTTCTCCCTTTATCAATTCATCATTTCTTTGGCATCCTCCAAAACCATCATAACTCCTTTACAGCAACGGATTTCGAAAACCCTTTTTAAACATTAAACTCATTTTTTCGGTTTGAAACACCTTTTCACCTGTCGAAACTTCTAATTTGGCCTAAAAACCCATTTTTTGTTAAAAAATAATATTTTTTATAAATAAAGCTTAAGCCCAGGGGCCAAAAATCCTACGCACCTTCGCTCTCGTAGCTGGGCCAAAACCCTCTTCTAAAACGTCGAAACTTCAAAGAATCTAAGAAACTACTGTTTTTTAGCCTTCTTCTGCCCTTTATAAATTTTGGTATTAGAAGCCTTTGGATTTGAGGCCCAACCCTTCACCATATAAACTACGCACAACGACCAGGAGCCTTAACCCCCATGGCCATCATGCTCGCATCAACATTTCTTCTATGAACTCACATTTCCTTTGCAAGGTACACAATACGATGCGATTGTCTCCTTGCTACTAGCCCTCGGTCCCCTACTCTTCTGTAGGACCTTTCTCGCCTTTCCTTCCTGGCCCTTCCCTTACCTTTTGTTTACCCATGCACCTTTGTATAAAACACCTTTTCCCTCGTATCGCCGCGCTATCGAACGAAAGCGGTCCCACGTCATTTCTTGGCCCCCACCACCACCGCCCAAACCGCTGTCAGTCACTCCTCCGCTGAATTTATCCTCCACCATCCTCCCTCGTGACACCTTCCACCTATCGTGCTCTCACAATAGTTTGTTGGATCTACCCCTGAATTGTACGGCCGGCGTGTTGTTCGCGCTCATTTCCCAAAACAACCAATCGCACAATATCGACGCGAAAGGGTGGTTTCTGAGACACGTGGTGAGTGATGTGTGGTGTCGCATTTAAAATGCGTGCCACTAACCACCAACAACTACGTAACGACGGATGGTTTCTGTAAAACACTCTTCATCGTTTTCCTTTAAACCCAATTTGAATTTTCTTTAAACGAGTTTTTCCTCTCTGTAAATCTCCTCTTTCGCTGCCTCCTGCTCCTCTGCTCCTCGACCTGCGCATTAGTCAATTCCCGATAGCAGGGTTTCATATTGTTTATTTGTTTTACGGAGTTACGCATGTTAGTTTTTAAGGGCGAAAACCCTACGATCCATAAAGCGACGGGGGGCAGGAAGATGACGACTTTTGTGGTCCAAGCAGGGCAAATCACGAAAATTTGGGAGGTTAATTTCATGATTTCACCATCATTGTTTTGTAACCACTAATTCATATAATCAGCACTCTAACAAAATATACTTTGTGACAAAGAAAACGAGAAGGAGAAAGTGGAGATTGAGGTTAAAAGATGAAGATTAAAGTTAAAGACACGAAGATTAGAAAGTTTTCATCCCACGATTTCTTGGGTTAAATACATGGTTTGAAGGTGGATACGATTGACGAAAGGACGATTGAAGGCAAAAGAAACGAGAGAAATAAGGTTCGAATCAATCGAGAAATGGAAAAGGCAACCGTATGTTACATTATGAAGGCTAAAAACATCATCGGACAGCAAAACACGGTTAAATGATGAGGAAATAAAGGCGATTAGGCCTGAAAGAGGTTTTAAATTAAATCAAGAAGACTTAGGCTTAAAAGATAGCCTCGGATACATCAAAAGGAGAAGTTATTGTATAACTCAAAATTGACACCTTTCATATGTCTCGAAGAGGAAAATTGGCCAGTTATTACAATAAAGAAGAAATTATAGTATCGAACGATTGTTGTAAAGACAAAGAAAGGCCTCAAAGTCAATCTTTTCGGCTATTTTATCCTCGGGAAGTAAAGGCAAGTTGTTACGCGAGAGAAGCAGTTGAGAGACATTCCTGCTTATGCCTTGCATGGTTTTTGGAATAGAGTGCATTGCTACATGTCATTAATAACATTTTGAACCCTAGATGGTTCCACCTCCTCATTTACGATGTAAATATTTCAACGGAACTCATTGTGAGGTGGGCATTTTGATAACTCTTTGAGTAATAAATAGCTCTCTGCGAGATTGAAAAGGAATTTGAAGTTTTGGAACCTTTTGGATGTTTTGACCTATTTATTGGATGCAAAAGCTGCATCATTGGATCCACTGAGCTTGGATGTTGGTGAAGTATTCTAAATTGTTAATGTTTTCCTATTTTTCATTCTTTTTTCATCATTTTCTTATACAGTGGACGCTAAAAAGTTGCAGGCTAAGAAATGTCTCCTGAAAGCACCTTAGACTGTTTACTCTTCCATCTTTGCTTTCATCTGTGAAGGTTTTATTAAGTATTTTGAATTGCTTTTTCAACCCTTATGCTTTTATTTCCTAAATAGTTCAATACGGTGGCCTCGAGAATGATTTATGGTTCTCCTTGCTAACCTTTGCCTCTTATTTGTTTTTGAAGTCTCCTTTAATCTTGAATTGTCTAGTCTTGTGAAGAGTTCTTTGTTTTGATCATACCCTTTGTGCCTAGAACAATTGTTTTTGAAGGTCTTCATGTACGTAATCACATGAGATGTTTGAGTTCCTCTTCTATGAATTCGATTGTTGTAATCTTGGATGTTGCTTATCCGGGAAGTGAAATCTTTGATGAAATAGAAGCGTTCCTCAGCTCTTAGATTTCATTTTGAAAGTTTGCCTTGAAATTGTTATTGTTTGCTGAAGTATGATTTGTAGAATTCATGGTTAGCCATGTCTATAGAAAAATTTCTTCATGTTTAAATAATGTTTTAAGTCCCTTTGTTAGAAAGTACATATAATTGAGGATTCTTAATTGCCTTTAGTTACCTTTTCATTCTAAACCCTTAATGTTCATTTCATTTCACACAAAAACTATGTAGATCTAATAGCAAGTTAGATTTGCCCTAGAAAGTATCACAGTTAATCTCTAAAAATTGTTACAAAATTCTACTTAGATCCATTACCCACATGACTTACAGTTTCCCTTTCCTATCTGTCTTGCCTAGATCATCATGTCCCATCGAAAAAAAATCAAACAAACTCATTCTTAGTAACTTGCCTAAAATCAACCTTTTACGAAAAACAAGTCATATCTTTGCAAACAATTGAGATCCCTCTGCGAGACTAGGAGGGCTAGATCCTAGAGCTCTAAATATTAGTTTATAACTTTCCTTGTCATTTAGTGTATGATACGCACAAATCACGGGATCCCAACACTTTCCATGAGGCCAAAATTGCTTTCTGTTCGGGTTAGAACAATTTGTGTTACCAGAATCATTGCTTTTCCCCTTCTCATTTCATCCCACATTTCTGTGTTTCCCCTACATGAATGTATGGGATATTGCTTCCCTTCTAAGCACTAATCTTACACTTACATTTCCCTCCTTTATTACTTCATCATGTTAACGCTACACTTTGTTTTGCACTCCTTAAGCCCTTTGGCCTTGTTTCTATAACTGTTATTTCACGGCCGCCTTACCCTTTCTGTGCAAAAACAGGCGAAACTACATTCAAAACCATAGAAACAAACGAGCCTCCACCTTTGCTCCTCAGGTCTCCCATCACCATATGTCACAATCGCGGTTCACAACTCTTACCTTTGCTTGAAGGCTTACCTCTCTCCTTCGACCGATTTCCTTCGATCTGTTACCTGCTAACTGCCACCCTTTTTAAAGCATAAAATTTGAAGAACCATCGAAACACAGCCTCCCTTTCCTCCTCAAAATCACCACTTCCATACTTCACAAATCGCACTTCATGACTTCTCCCTTTACACAACATATCGCTTTCGTTGTAGTCGGTGCGATATTGCGATATCGCAGAATCGTACCTTTCCTTTTTCTTTGGAGACTTATTGAAAAGTGTGTCACCTTGCCCGCAATATCACTTCACATTATTTAGCGTGTTCATTTGTACTTACTGATCCAAACGCAATTTTGATATTGCGCAATATAGGTGCACCATTTTCCTTTTCACCGCAGCATACTTGCTCTCATACTGTCGATGTGATAACTACGCACGTCACCGTCGCACTTTCGAGGTTTACCTCATTGCACTTTCGTTTCTTTCCTCTCGAACATTTCTGATATCCTTTTAAACTTACAATATTGCAATTGCGACATCCAAATATGTGTGTTGTGCTGTCTGCACTCCGCTGTCACACTTTTTGAATTGTTTCGCTCCCGAGGCCTCGTAACTTCTTCGGCTTTAATCTGTTTCGTCTCGTCTTTCCGCCTCTAAAATTTTTTCAATTCTTTCCCTCGAATTCATTTCTCACGTTGTAATCAAGTTTTCAAGGGTTTATTACGCTTTCCATTTCTAAGCCATTTCATGCGCTAATCCCTCAAATCGATCTTTTAACCCTTTTTCTTCCTCCAAAAGTTTGTAATTAACTCTTTTTAGTTTAAATTAAGTCATGGATAGTTTAGTTGCATGTGGATAAGAACATGGTAGATAGATCATGAGATAAGTAGATACATTTAGTTTGGCCAAGTTAGTGTGGTTTAGAATTAGTTCCTTTCTGCCATTTATTTGACAAGTTAGCTTGAATTTCTTTTCGGTCATTTCCTTTTTTCCAATTAAATTAGTTCATTCTTGTCATTTTTGAGAAATTTAGTTTAATTTCCTTTCTGTCATTTCCTTCTGATAATTTACTTTCCATTTGTTCTCATAATTTAGAAAATACCATCCTTTCGTAAGCATAAGAGGATAGAGTGTGAGAAATGTCTGTTGTTTATATGTACCAGGTCACCTCAAGTTTATACAAACATGGGTTGATAAAGTAAAGTAGGGCGACCCACAGGTTGCAACACTCTTGGTTCAATACCGAGGCTCACCACTATCACACATAGCGACAATTTGTCATTTCCAATATGTCTGAGCCCCACCATAGAAGGTCCCACTTATTACACTCTTAACTAACATCATCGTACTGATGATGTGGTGGAACGCATAATTTTAGGATCCATAGTATTTTTGCGGTGGCTTGACCCATGTCTCTAGCCTCACTAGATCTCATAATCATTATGGTCATGCATTTAGCATGGTGTATAGTCTATAGTGGCGTTCACACAAACTACGGTATATTTCTCCCCAGCAGTAATACTAGATGTATATTTCCCTACCCTTAGTGGTGTGAGTTCATTTAAAGAAGTAGATGTCATGTATAGTCAACTCGATCATGTGTCCTTCACATTATAAATACCTCTTGGTTTAGATCCCGATGGTGACACTATCACAGATAGCAAGAGCTCCTCTTCGCCCTCATGAGTGGGTTCACGACGACCAACTTCATTCCGTAACTCGTAAGTGCACCTCGGACCACACAGTACCCACAGATATTGGCAGAAGTTCATCCAAAATCCATCTCTCTCCATTTGATCTTCATCTTCCATACCTACACAAACCCACCATGTTTGTCGACTCATATAAATATAAGCTGCGTCTGGCAGTACGATCATGGTCTGAGCAAAAAATAGGATAAAAACCCACTTTCGGCCAACTACTTATTATTCAAGCCACAACCTACAAGCTACCGCGATTTCTCTTGAAGTGTGAGCCGGAGTTCAATGTAGACGAAGGTGTGAGCCAGCAGCGGGATGGGTGAGAGTGTTATTCTTGAGCTGTGAGCACCTAATCTGAAAAACTAAACATTTTGGTAGTATGAAATGGAACTTCCGGAGACCAATGTAAGTCCTTCTGGTACGAAGCGAAAAAAAAAAAATTAGAGTGAGGTTGTGCCATCAATCTAAAACTAATGAATCTCGATTCTAATGGTAGGTTTTTTTCTGTGATCTCCGCAATATTTAGGGCCTTGTCACTCCTCACAGTGCCACATCATGTAAATGAATTAAATTGGATGGAAGTTGCCTTATTAAAAGAAAAAACATAATTTTTTCTTTCACCAATTGCTAAACCATAAGTGGGTTTGGTGAGCCATCAACACCATTTGAAATCTCACTAAGCTCTAAAATGGGTATCCTTTTGTTTGGTAATTTGACACACTTCACGGAAGCCATTTTTCAAGAAAGGTCACTTTCTTTTGTCAAAATCAGATTTCCCTCACTTGCGTTGCATGAGTGGGGCAACACTTTTCCTTCATACTTGACCAACACGTGTGTTGATTTTATTTATAAGTAACCATATTTTCATCATGCTTTTATGGTCTGCAAAATTTATTACTGTGTGGCAACCTCCTTCGAGTCACCCTTGTTTCGAAGCATCCTAGTTGAGTCACCATGTTATTGAGTACATCACAGTCCCTGTACCTCTGTGTAATGTTGTCCATTTTCCCTTTTCCCTCTCTTGTGTCACCATTTTGCCTCCGGTCATAATGTCCCCCATCCCCTCACGAGAGTTGAGTCGATCGCTTGTAGGTCATCCATGCTTTTTATGCTCTAATAAGAAAGTTGTTCATATGCTACTTGGTACCCTCCATTTCATCACCATCTGGTATACGGTCCATCGATCACTTTACTATGATCCTCATGTCTTGGTTGAGGATTCCTCATTTCCTCACATGTCGGAATCTCCTTCTCTCAACATCAATGCATTCATTCCGGAAGAAGGCAACCGAGGTCTGGGGGCGGTGTGCCTTGGTTTCAACTTCCATTTTTGTTGAAGTGCCTTGGATCAGGAAAAGGACTCCTCAATCCCCCTTTGACTTGATTGTTTGTCGTACGCTCAACTTCAACTCATTGTGCATGATCGAGATTCATATGTCTGATGGTTCGGTGATCCAACAAATTGTGCCGGTGGTTCTCGGGTGTGTGTGGATGTTGGAACCCTCATGAGGGTGGCCCTCCGAGTAGCCCCTGACAACATATATGACCTCATATTATGCTAACCTTGGATGCCCATCTCCTGTGATTTGATGAGTTTAGTTCCACGACCTCTTGCAATGCCCATAACTTGCATGTATCACTCATATGATCCATTCATATTTTGAGAACCATTGCTATTGTAAAATGTACCTTAATATAAAAAAATTAACATGCAGCTAATTTTAATATTGAACATTTGCTGATTTCACTTGGAGAGATGAATAAATGGGTAAGAGAGGCCCATACATTTCAGAAAATAAAATAAAATCCCTCATAGTATGAAAATGGATCATCATAGGAGCTGGATTTCACACCCTCATATTTAGAACGAGGTCATTTGCATGTGGAAAAGCGAGGTCGAAGTTTGACGGAAGTCAACAATGCTGGGATAGGAAGGTGGAGAACACTTTGAGAGACAACGCATTGTGAATGAGGAGAGGATTCTTCCAGTGAAGAAACCTAATGAGTGGGGCCCATGGTGAGAAAGATTTCGCATTTTAAAAGAGGGCAAAGGCAACCATTTTTATTCATGTTATGGATTATTGATTTCATGGTCTAGTTAGACTTTGTGCATTCTCTTCTTGTTTAGCGATTGTTGTCTTGCATAGCACAAGGAATTCCTATTTAGAAGTTCCTTCTCCTTTCAAGAGAGCATCTTGAGGGAGCTTACTCTTCATTTCTCCACACATTCGAGCTTCGAGCCAAGCATCCTCCTTCAACTACGATTACAATTTAATTTAGAGTTGGGTTGTGTTGTAGGGTGTTGCGATCGAGTTACTCAACACACGCAGGAGCTTATTTTTCGAGGAGGGAAGCCTTGTTTCCTTTGGAGATCGGTGAGGAAGAATAACAAGTTATTTTACCATATTTGGCATCATGCCAACCATTTTTCATCATCTACGGTGCAATCCCTCTCCCCTTCGAAGCTGCATTATTTCGGTGAGCATGTCTGGGTGAGGGTTGCGATGATTGTTTGGAGGTGAGATATTTGGTGTTGGGATTAGCCTTTCACTTGGAAGATCCATTGGAGGAGGGTTTTCAGCTTGTGAATCTGTATACAACCATCTCCATCCAGTTCTTGAGTTGCGGTACCACTATAAGGTCTTGAAGACATAACAAACATTTTTTGCCAATTGTATATTTCGGAAATCCTTTACGGATTGTCTTGAAATTCGGTTTGAAATCTGTATCTTCCTCCCAACATTTTTGAGCTCTATATTTGTATATTTGTGTATTGAAACTTCCCAAAAATATTTCATCTAATAAAGCTATGTTGTCATAGCCTTGGGCATTTTCTATGTGATGATATTCATTTTCCATGTACATGTTTTGTGAGAAGCATGTTGCCTAGCTGGTGATTGTTTCCTCAAGATCTTGTATAAATTTATTTGCTATGATATTAATATCAGTGGCTAACTTTGGATCTTTACATTGTATGTGTTTATGTATCTGCTCTTTCATCATTGTGTTCATGTGTTGCTGTGTCTCCAAGTTTGACACATGTTATAAAGATATTCCCATTGTTGTTGATTTTCCCTATTTTGAAGGATAATACAGGTGGTATCGAGAGCATAATAGCCAAAGCTCAGCTTGTGCAGATCTCAGCTATTATGCTATAAGAATTGAAGAGAAGATAGTGAGAAAAGAAGACTACATTCTATGGAGGAAAGAAGGAGGAGAAGGCTCTCAAAGCCTTCCTAAATCTATATAGAAACATTCAGGAGACCTCGAGAAAATAAGAAAGGAGATGTGTGCCTGGGGTCTTTCAGAGGATTGAATCTAAATCAAGCTCTAGAATTTCATATAAAGAGTGTGAACGTGGGTCACACACAATGATGCACAACGCGATCACATGCAGAACTTCATGAGAAGATGGAAGAAGAAGGAATGACAGGAGAAACTCTTGGTGATTTTCTACTGCAGTATGAGTCTCAAACTCTAAAGTTTAGAGATCATATTAATTTTCCATGGTTTTCCAAGATCAAGGTGAAGAAAAACGTTATGATATGAGTGAATTTCTTCTGTCTGCCATATGGTTCACCTACATGTTCGGTCGGGCTTGGGTGGAAGAACTAGGAAATCGTTTTGCAGCGGCATCAAATTTCTAAAGGAGTAGGCAACATCGAGTTAACATTGTTCTGCATCTTGGAGGTGAGCCTGTACATGGTGGATATTTGAATCTTTTTCCTTGAAAAATACCAAATATTGCTTCTTATGCAAGGTTGTTAAGACATTGGTGGAAAGGATTGATGGAAAACTTTCGAAACACATGTGGTGAAGTTAAACAAACATAAACAAACAAAAACCTTGCATGTGATGGAGGAAACCATAAGCTCAACTCCACATGAGAAAACCATTGAGAAGGCTGAAATCTTGCATCATGCTGTGCTAGGCAATACCTCTATCTCATATTGTTAGAAAAAGATGGCATGAGATCTCTTTTTCAAAAGAGGATCCAATTCTTGAGATGTTACATACATGTTGATGAGGAGGAGAAACAACATTGTCATATACGAAGTTTATCTAGAGCCTCATATGAGAAAATGGAGCACATGCTCAAGCTGAAAGGATTCTTGTATCATTACGAAAATTCCCAAGGATCTCCACCATGTGGAGAATTGAGCACAAGTCATGATTTACATGTGCTGCCATTGATGATAGGGTGTGCTTCTGGAGATAAAAAGGAGAATAGGGAGGATGACCAACATCATGTGATGAGAGCACACACCTGTCTATTTCATGAAGATTGTACTTAAGAGGAGGCGGATTGCTGATGAGCGAGGGAAAAATTGTCCATTCATATGGAATTTTACTCTTGATCTTGATGCCTCATTGTACGACATTTGCCAGAAGCAGCAGGATCAGCAGAGAGGATGAATGCTTCACATTTTGAGGCACCACTCATTGTTCAGAGAGTGGAGACAGCAGGAGAGCTTACGGTACAACCTTTGGGAGTCTTGGATAAACTCCAAGGAGAGAAGAACACTCTCTCAACATCATCATCACCACACTCTCATTTTGAATCTGTGACATGGTAGAAAGCGACGTAGGAAGAATGTGACCTTCCGAAGCTTGAATCTTTAGCATGGGGGATGGCAAAGAAGGAGGATTACCATATGATAGATGTTCTTCATGAAAGTAGATCATCTGCTTTCTTGTCACTATGGAGATAGATAAATATTGAATTTGAGATATTGATGAAGTATTCCAAGGATATTTTCACTTATTATTGATATTGGATAATCCTTTAAAGGAAGGATATTCGATTAGAGATAGGATCATATACTATCATGGAAGGATATTCTTATTTAGAGCTTCAAGTTCAAGTTTCTATTAGCTCATGAGTATTTTCTCTTTAGCCACACTTGTTCTGTGAACGCCACCACACCATCTTGGAGGGGTAAATTTGGGAAGGCTTTGAAAGAGGAAATATGTCAACATACAGGGAGATACTGTGGATTATGTAGAGATGGAGGAGATACATAACTCTTTGAGAAGAGTTAACAAAAACACCTCTTTTCTCTTTGGAGGATGGAAGAGACTCATCTGTGAGCCACTCCATTTTCATAGGCAAGACATGTGGTAAGGGTATTGTTTTGTTTTCATAAACTTGTATAATGTGTATATGCATCACATAACCATATATGTGTAGAAATTGCTCAAAGAAGGCTTGTTATTCCTTCTATAATTCATGGTCTGCCAGGAGCCATAGGTAGTTTGATATTCACTCCCTAGGAGAACTTGGGGAGGAGATTTTCATGGAGAACATGCTTCCCTTGCTGTTTGTACATTATTCACTTTCTCCTAACACATGGGGAGAAGTGGGGCAACGAAGCAAGTGGTTGAGAAACCACACTTTTTGTCATTCTCTATTTAAATTTGAGGGTCAAAGTTGTGTTGGTTGCATTTGAGAACCATTTGTCCTTTTCCCATACTTCATGTGGCAGCTAGTATGATTCTCATTGTAGTTTCCTATGTTGCTGTTGTTCTTATCTTTAATAGGAGCATGATTGGGAGAGAGACACATTGGTTGGATGTGTCCTTGGGGAAGGAGATTTCCCACATTGTTTGTATTGCATGTTATAATGGGAGCATGGGAGATGATATGGCCACTATGGTAAAACATTTGTTCCTTTATGAGGTGGGCATAGGATTGATTGGATGCCATGTGATGATCAAGTCCTATTCATCATATGGTATGGTTTGAGCTAGCCAGTTGCGTTGGAGAGAGATCCTTGGAGGTCTAGTATTCATCTTGCCACTTGGCTTATTGCAGCCCAAGATCAACAAAAACTCCAGTGTCATAAGTGGAGAGGAAGAAAAATGGGGTAGGCTATTTTGTACTGCCATGTTTAGATACAAGCCCTACATTGTGAGGGAAACTCAAGGTAGAAGAATATTTTCGGGGGTTGCCATGTTGGGTAACTCACACTTTATATGGATGATTTATTGAGGATGGAGGATCCACATGGGAATGATGATTCCCAATGCATTTTATATCATGCCTCGAGACCTCCGAACAACACCCTTGTTGCCTTCTTGAGTAATCTACTTGTTCATAGCCAGTAGCTAGTTAGCTAACACATGCTTGGGAGGGGCAATATGGGAATTTATTGATGAGACAACATCTCATTATTTGAACATATCACATATGGATGCTATATCAAGAGAAGGGAAATGTCTAGGTTCTATCCTTGTAGTTAGCAGGGACAAACAACATTTGGGAGAAAGGCTTGTAATATTTCAAAATTATGTGACTAATTGAAATATTGATTTTTAGCGATTTCACTTAAGAATGAATAAATAGGTAAGAGGCCCTTGCATTTGAAAATAAGAATCACGTCCTCATAGTGTGAAAAGGGATCATCATGGGAGCTGTGTTTAACACCCTCATGTGTGAACGGGGGTCATTTGCATGTGAACGAGGGCAAGTTTGACCAGGTGAACATTGCGGGATAGGAGGTGAAACATACAGAAGACAACAAAATATGAATGGGAGGGAAGGGTGCCGTGAAGGAAACCTAGTGAGTGGGACCCCTTGGTGAGAGGATTTCACTTGTTTAAAAGGAGGACTCAGGCAACAGTGTTATTCATGTTATGGATTATTGATTTCATGGTACGGTTAGACTTTGTGCATTCTCACATTTGTTTAGCGAGTTGTTGTGATGCTTAGCGCAAAGCATTATTGTTTAGGAATTCCTTATCCTTTTAATAGAGAGCCTCTTGAGGGAATTTCTCTTCATTTCTCCACATTAGGAGAAACTGACCCAAGAATCCTCCTTTAGCTACAACGCTTGGGTTTCTGTTTAGGCACAGGTTGTGTTGCGGTAGTACAGTCGGAAGTTGCATAAGCACCACTTTTGAGATTGATTTTTCAAAGGAAAATCCTTCTATCCTTTGGAGATTAGTGAGGAAGAATATGGGCTTATTTCACCATCTTTGGCATCCAGGCCAAGCATTTTCCATCATCTACTGACCTGATTCCTCTCCTTAAGGCTAGGTATTTTCGTTGGACATGGCTGAAAGTTGTAGTAATTGTTTGGAGGGGTGAATCATTCAATGTGAGATCAGCCTTTCACTTGGAAGATCCACATTGGAGGAAGTTTTGTTCAGCTTGTCTCATCTACAACCATCACCATCCAGTTCTTGATTACATTTGCTACTCGGGGTATTAGTTTTCTAGCTCAACATTTTTGCCAATTTATATATATTTTGGAAATGTACAGGATTGTCTTAAATTTAGTTTGGGAGTCTAGATCTTCCTCCCCAACATTTTTGGGCCTTATGTTTGTATAGTTGTGTATTGAAACTTCCAGTGAGGTTCTCTAATAAAATGTGTTGTCCTTGGCCTTGGGCATTTTACGTATGTGATGATCTTCATTTTCCCATGTACATGTTTCTTGAGGCTTGTATTGCCTAGCTTGGTGGTTGTTTCCTCAAGATATTATATGGTGCTGCTATGATCTTAATATGATAGCTATTTAGATCTTCTTACATTCTATGTGTTGATGTATCATCTCTTTCATCATTGTGTTCATGTATTGTTGTATCTCCAATTTTGGGATATTATAAGATATTCCCATTATTCTTTGAATTTCCTATTTTGAGATATTAAAGCTTCTTTGGTTGTTATCATGTCTCATGTGCCTACGTGTTATTGTATTCGATCCCAGATGTTGTCTTAGGTACGATATGGATGTGAGATCCATTATGTTTTTATCTCGCCATTTGTACCAGCATATCATGCCATTTTATCACTGTATTTTATAGCTCATTCTCCATTTTGTTGGGCGCACCATTATTTTTTGTACTTTTCATATCGACGGTATGAAGGTATGCATCCCCCACCTCACTAAAAATAGACACCCTGTCAAACCGAAGGAGGTAACTCCTCAAATCGTAATGTGTATTAGCTGATGTGTATTAGCCGAAGAATGCATATGCCTTGCGTATGGGAGGTGAGGCTATTGGGATTCATCTCCCAATGATTCTCGCCTTCCTTATTTCCTAATATTAAATAATATACAAAAATACAAATGCACACCCATCCATAGGATTAGGTGTCAACATTCCCCCCTTTAATCCGAAGGGATGTTGGTGAGTCCAAGCATCGATCTGAACTTTTCAAACTTTTATCTTCCAAGTGCTTTGGTGAAGATGTCAGCAGTTTGCTCATTTGTGGAACAATGATGTAGATGGATGGTTTTGGCCTGAACATGATGTCGAATTAGATGGTACTTTGTATTGATGTGCTTTGTTCGATCATGAAACTTTGGGTTCTTGGCCAAATTTATTGCAGAAGTGTTGTCGATCATGAGTGGAGTGGAATACATTTGTTTCATCTGCAAATCTTCTAGGATTTTCCAGAGCCACACAATTTCCTTTGTTGCTTCAGCTGCTGCCACATATTCTGCCTCGGTCGTGGAATCTGCTGGAACTGACTGTTTGCGTGATCTCCATGAGACAGCTCCTGATCCAAGACTCATGGTGTAACCTATAGTAGACACCCCTGTTTCTTTGTCGCCATCAAAGTCTGAATCAGAGTATCCGATCAAGCTGAAGTCGCCTACCTATGTATATTTGAGTCCAAAGTCTTGAGTCCCCTTCAAGTACCTTAACACTCTTTTCGCAGCAGACCAATGTCCTTCACAAGGTTTTTGCATGAACCTTGAGAGGATTCCAACAGCAAATGAAATGTCAGGTCTGGTGGTGGTCAGATAGATAAGACTTCCTACAAGCTTTCTATACTTAGTTGCATCCTCAAATTCCTTCCCTTCAATAGATGTGAGCTTCAAGTTTTGTTCCATTGGAGTGCTTAAGGGTTTACAGTCATCCATGCCAAATTTATTCAAGAGATCTCCAATGTACTTCTTTTGAGAAAGAAATATGAATTTAGGATGTTGAATTACTTCAATACCCAAATAGTAATGAACATGACCCAAATCAGTCATTTCAAAACCTTTCTTCAACTCTTTCTTCATGGATGCAATATAGCTCTCATTGTTTCCTGTTATCAAAAGATCATCTACATATACCACAAGATATACAATTGTTTTCCCAACTTTCTTAACAAACAAAGTTGCATCATCAAGATCAAAGTGTTTGAAATCAAGTTTCAGAAGATGCTCGGTCAACTTCTCATACCAGGCTCGTGGTGCTTGCTTGAGGCCATACAAGGATTTCACAAGTTTCCAAACTTTGTGTTCTTGACCCTTTATCACAAATCCTTCTGGCTGGGACATATAAACTTTCTCCTTCAGATCTCCATTCAAGAACGCTGTTTTTACATCCATCTGATGAACTTTCCATCCACTCTGAGCTGCTAAGGCAAAGAGAGTCCGGATGGTGGTCCATTTTGCTGTGGGAGCAAAAGTTTCTTCATAATCGACTCCTTCTTTCTGTGCGAATCCTTTTGCCACAAGCCTGGCCTTGTGCTTGTCAAGTGAGCCGTTTGCTTTGTACTTGTTCTTGTAGACCCACTTACAGCCAATTGGTTTCGTTCCCAAAGGTGGATCAACCAGCTTCCAAGTGCCATTCTTTATCAAGGCATCATACTCCTTTTGCATCGCTTCTTTCCATTCATCATGAGAAGCGGCTTCTTTGAAGGAAGTTGGTTCATGATCTGTAGACAAACTCAATTCACAGTTATAAGCAATATCCATATCAACAGTGGAATCAGAATTATCTACATCACCTTCGATTTCTTGAGTGGAACTTATTGTTCCTGTTTTTCCAACCTCATCAGGATGAACATCCTCCAGTGTCTTTGTCAGCCATTTGGGGGGACCTTTCTGAGATGGCCCTGGCTGGTCACTTGACTGAGTTGGGATTGATTCAAGATTCAATCTCCCAATTCTGTCAATCACATCATCCAATGTGTCATCCATGGTTGTTTCTTCATGTGGGGAAGAGAGTGCTTCAGGACATGATTCCACAGTTTGATTCAATATCGGAATCCCCCCTTCAAGATGTGGAATCACATTATCAAATTCTTGGAAAGACTTTGCATGTGTGAATCTATCCAAGCGATCAAGTTGCCGCTCAACAACCTTGTCACTCTTGGAAGATTCAAGAAATATGACATCTCTTTCTATCACAAACTTCTTATTTGCTTCATCATAGAGACGATATCCTTTGGAGGTAATTTTGAAACCCCAAAGTAGAGGTTACATTTTTCAGCTTTCTTTTTTTTTTAAATGGTTCTCTTTTTACCTCGGGGTCAAGGGTGGCATAAAATAGGTAAGACCCCAAAGGCACTTCCAAATGATGGCAAACTCCAGCCATGCAACTTGTCACACACATCCTTGCAAAAGTGATTTTTGTTTCTAATTAAATCTTGAAGGACACCTATTCTTTATGTAAACATCACATAGAACTGCATTAGCCCAAAACATCAATTTTACATTCTTGAAAAATAACATGGAGCGAACCATATTTAAAATAGTTCTGTTCATTCTTTCAGCTACATCATTCTGTTGGGGATTATATGGCACAGTTGTTTGATGTTTGATTCCATGTTGACGAAGATAGTTTTCAAATTCGTTTGAAGTGTATTCTTTTCCATTATCAGTACGTAGAGAGCCAATATGTGTTTGTGCATCATTTTCAATCCATGCATGAAAATTCTTGAAAGTTTGAAAAGCATCAAACTTATTCTTCAGTAAGTAAATCCAACACATTCTGGTGTAGTCATCAATAAATGTCATCATGCATTTGTTTCCATTTGCAGAAGCAATAGGCATAGGGCCACATAAATCTGAATGAACAAGTTCAAGTTTCCTATGTGCTCTTGAGTGTGAATCATGAAATGGCTGTTTGCTATGCTTTCCTAGAATACAAGCATCACATTCCTTAGGTTTTATAGGAATTGTAGGTAGTCCATCAACACCATTTTTCTTCAACAAACGAAGGCTGTCATAGTTTAAGTGTCCAAATCTAGCATGCCATAAAAGACTTGATGGAAATGTACCTTCATCATGACGTGAACTGAATGCAAAGTTTTGAGCATGAGCAGATGAACCTTTCAGCTTCAAGAGTCTCCCTTCTTCTATTCCCTCCATGACAAGTGAGTGATCTGATGCTTTTCTAACCTCTTCCTTGCCATAAAACAAGTGAATTGAGTGTCCTTGCTACCGGATTTCGACCAGGGACAACAAGTTTCTCTTCAACTCAGGGAGGTATAGAACCTCATGTAGGATATGATCTGGAAGACCAGGCAGTTTAAGCCTGACTGTGCCAAGCCCTGATGGCTTGAGTTTGGATTTATCTACGAAATATACTACTCCATCAACTTTGTCAGTGAATTCTTCAAAAAAATCTTTTCTAAATTTCATGTGACATGTTGCTCCTGAATCTAGCAACCAATCATCTCTCCATGAAGTAAATGAAACATCAAATAGGTTTTCAGTTACTCCATTGTTACAATGTGCTAGAACAGAATGAGCTGATTCAGCTGGTTTGCCTTTGTCTTTGTCATCAATTTTACCTTTGTCTTGATTTGTTTGCTGTTGAGCTTTAGATTGTCTGCCCCCCTTTTCTCTGAAGTTTCTTCTTCGTCTTCTGTCTTCTCTTCCTTTGGATGGACCTGAAGCATGTCTCTTTTCTCTCTGTGCCAAGTAGGCAGCCTCTTTAGAAGATGAAGGGACTGTCATCTTCTTTTGAAGGAGGAGAGAAAAAAACTCTGCTGGAAAATTTCTCTTGAAGGAGATAAAACAAAAAAATCTTTGCTGGAAAATGTACTGAAAAAACTCTTTGCTGTAAATATGCTGAATTTTAAAAGGACAGAAACACTTTGCTAGAAAATAATTCTGCTCAAAAACTCTTGATGAAGACTGAATTTTAAAAAAAAAAATACTCTTTGCTATAAACTGAATTCTGCATAAAAAAAAATGTATTTTTTTTTATTTTTTATTTTGTTTGGGGAATAGAAAAGTCGATATGGAATGGAAGGGAGAGTACGGAATGTGAATGGAAGTATTATGGTATTAGAAAGTGGAGGCGGTATGGGGGGGCGATATGAAATAGCAATTGGAAGGGTCGCAATGTATATATGATATAGCAAACGTGGAAGGGTTGCAATGTACTAACAAACAGTGAACAACGTTTTATATATATGCGTTTCACAATATATGACTGGCGCAGGTATTGAGGGGCGTATTACATGTGAACATAATGGACATACCATACAATACAATGCATCACAATATAATCAATACAACGCATCACAATATAATACCACAGTGTTTTATATACATTGACAATGTTGGATTATAAACCAGACACGCGTTGTAATATAAAACTAGCGTTTAAATGTATGACAGGGTGATATTGTGATAAAATGCTGGAGTGTATTACCGCCACGGTGAGAGCGTAATGACAGAGTGGTATTGTATGTTGACTGCGCGGAATGGTAACACATATGCTGCGTTGCAATAGTGGTAGCGTTAGTGATGTAAACTGCGTGGACAAACAGTGTATTATACCACGATGATAGCGTATTATACAATGTATTAAATTGCAGCGTTTACAACAGGCGGACAGGCCAATGACAGAGCGGTATTGGAATGGGAAAGGGCGGTAACATATGACAGAGCGTATTATAATTTGAAAGGGTGTAATGAAAGGGCGTATTAGGTGGTGTCGACCAGCTCTGTTTGTTTCAGACAGCACTTATATATATACACCAGGGCGGTATATATATATTACAGACAGCTGATATGTAAATGGAGGGGCATATGTAGTGGGAAAGAAGGGTTGTATTGTGTGGAAAGGCACCTGTGGAGGTATATGAATGCTGGAAGATAAGGCGCAGAGTAGGGAGGGAGAGGGAGGTGTGTGAGGGCGCAGAGAATTATGAAATGATATTATAATTGAATGGAGGTCGATATGTATGACAGCGCTGGTGTATGGAGGAATGGGGAATGGAGAATGGGAATGCAGGAAGGGGAAGGGAAGGCGTTGGGTAGGAGAAAAATGGAGGAGCGCAGGGATGAATGGAGAGGAGGAGGCCCAAAATGGCGTTACAAAAAAATTTGAAATTGAATCTGCAGAATGACAGAGTTGCAGGACTGCTGGAATTGCAGAATGGCAGAGCCTGCAATTTGCAGATTGACAGTGCCTGCAGTCTTCAGGAGCTGCAGGAGCTGGAGCTGCAAATGTCAGTACTATATAGGGAAAAAAAATGCAGAATAACAGTCTAGCAATTAAGAGCAACAGAAAACTATTAAAAAATATTGACTGAGCAAAGGATAGGGAGTTACACCACAGGGCAGAAATGCCAATTGTGGGGCTGGCTCTGATACCATGTCAAACCAGGAGGTAACTCCTCAAAACTAGAATGTGTATTAGCTGAAGAATGTACATGCCTTTATAGATGGGAGGTGAGGCTATTGGGATTCATCTCCCAATGACTCTTGGCCTTCCTTATTTCCTAATAATAAATAATATACAAAAATACAAATGCACACCCATCCATAGGATTAGGTGTCAACAT